>JACDJE010000515.1:294612-458722 GCA_016647715.1 Pavo muticus
CGGCCGCGGGGACGGCGGCGGCGACCGCGGGGAGCGCGGGGCCGCCCGGAGCTGGGATGGCCGAGAAGAAGAAAGACGGCAAAGGCAGGAAGGGGAAGAAAGGCAAAGGGCCCGGCAAGAAGCCCGTTCCCACGGAGGAGGGCGAGGCGCCCGGCTCCTCCACAGGTAAGCTTTCGGCAGGTGCGGGGGCCGCCTGCGCGGACCCACCGCGCTCTTCCCGCAGATGCGCGGCCGGTCGCAGCGGGCGCTGCTGCCCCGGCTCCCGGCCTGGCCCGTCCCGCCGGGGGCTGCCCGCGGAGCGGCGTGGCCGGAGCTGCTCGGCTGCCTGAGCGGGGCCGGTCTGCAGCCCTCCCTCCCGCCGACCCCGAAACCCTGAATGGCTCTCGGCCAGCTGTTGTTCTTCTTTTCTTTTCTTTCTTTATTCCTTTTTTCTTTCTTTTTTCCTTTTTTTAATTTTTTTTCCTCCCCAGTTGTGGTGGTGGTCGTGCATACCTCCCATTACAAAACGCGTTTTCTCTCCCTTTCTTTCCCCAGGAATTACTTAGCTGAGTTGAACAGATGGCAAACTTTTGTGCCGGGTATTTTGTTTAAACTTGCAGCTATTTACTCAAGGATGATCAGAGAGGACCTTTTGCTCGTTTAGCAGCACGTGTTGTTTGTCTTATGCTTGCTTCTTCTATATTACATGCAAGGGCTCGTGCCATTAAGACCCTCGTTGTAGGTGTCCACAGGCTTGGGACTCTGCAGACCTATCCAAAGGCAGGGTTGCAGCCGTGCGAGCTGCCTCACTTACTGTAGTTATGTATTTCTGTCGGCCCAACACCTCAATCAAGATGAAGACTCCTGAGTGCTGTATCAGTACACGATGCTTTTCCTGAAGTGCTCGTGCTATGCCACCTAGTTTATCAGAAAGCTTTAGAGGTGCATGCGTAGAGAGAGTTTTTACAGCAGTAACATGTGCCTGGAGTTTTTGGTTAGACTGTTTATTTGAATTCTTTGTTGCTGGTGGGAAATTATTTTAAAAGAGCAGAGTCAGTTGCCTGATTTGGCTGTTTATTTGCTTTTTTATTCCACTAAATGGAGAAACAGAAAGCCCCAAGGGGCCAATTTCTTTAAATATACCTGAGTTAATTCTGCTTAGTGCATCATGGCCAACGTGATGCAGCTCTAGACTTTAATCATCAGTCCTCAGGGAGGATGTGTGTGATTCAGATGCAGCAGGTATCCCTTTGGGCTAATAATCTTTAAAAACTTTCTCTGCTCATTGCATCCTCTCCTCTGTACCTCTTCAGAGACAGACATCCCCTCCCCCAGTATCCCACCCCATTCACCCAGCTTCTGCTCAGCAATGGGTATAAATGAAAAACGGGGGGTAGAGCAGGGGAGTTTTCCCTTGGTACTCTAAGTTGGGGACAAACTCTTCATTTGACCTTCTTACTGTCTCTCTCTCTCACTGCATTAGGAGTCTGTCTCTTGCAGCATTAAAACTTCTGGCAAACTGATCAGTGACAGTGGGCTATTTGGGGTGGTCGGGATTTTCTGATTGTTTTTGTGGTTGACATAGAAAACACGAAGACAGTAACATGCTGGAGGATTTATGACAGGAAATCTCTGTCAAGGAAATGTAAGGGAGGTAAACTTCTGACTGTGCGCACCTCAGGGTCCCGCCATGTCCCATCCTATTCTTGTAGGAGAGCTCTCTGCTCTGTGGGCAGCTTGCTGTCTCCAGCAGAGCAGGGCTGCTGTATGCATGAGAGGCATGGGCAGTCTCTGGTGGCTGGGGCAGGAGGTGCAGCGGCCTTGGGTTGGGCACTTGTGCCACCAGTGGGGAGCATGAGAAAGAGCTGCCAAACCAGAGGGGCTATTATTGGGCTACCCAGCCAGCCTGACTCTGAACTAGACAGAAGTTTTGGGACCTCGTGGGGGAAATCAGAGTAATAAGAATATGGAGGATGCGTTGGCTTTTATTACCTGGAGTTTGGATATTTGCATGTATCTTAGGTGCTGTGGTCTGAGCATGTCTGCCATGGAAGGTGTTTTGTCTGAAACGCTAGATGGTGGCAAATGTAGTCTGATGTTCACCAAAACAGGGTTAAACCTAGGCAAAACCTAGGGTTTCTCAGGCTTTGCTAAAAGTCCTGAGAGCTTGCATACTGCCAAGGCAAAATATTACAGTGTTTTAAGCAGAAAGAGTCCAATTTTCTGGCGAGTGTTTAACTCAGTTTTCCAAAGTGCCAGAATGTTTTTGCTGGTATGAAAGAGTACCGCCTTCATCCATACCTGACATTACTAGTCAAAAGTTTCCTGTGTGGGCAAGAACTGAGCATTCTTCTACCTTATGTAATTAAAATCCCACTCCTTCTGAGATGAGTGTGTGCAGTAATTCGCGTGCGTAGCTAATCCGTGTGCAGTGATTGCAGGTACAGTATCTAATGAGGAGATTGAAACACAGTGTAAGACATCTCAGTACATTTGACTCACAATGAAATAATGTCATGCTGATGATGTTGCATTTATAAATCATATCTACGCTCTTATTTGACGATATTTCCTGTTTTGGGAAAATGCTTAGAAAATGAACTAGTTCTTCAGAAGAGAAAGACCAGAAAGGTTGGTTAAAGTACAGTGTAGTAGGGCAGAAGTTCTGCATTTCAAGCATCTGGCTTCTTTTCTCTCTGATCAAGCACATTAGAGCTCAAATTAATAACTGGGCTACACATATTGACTAACACTGTGTACTGGGAATGATATGAAGACCTCCCGACTCTGGCAGAACCACAGTTTCTCCTTTTCATTAATGATGTTTTGCAGCGAGAAATTAGGCACCTGATGATCAGTGAATGTGCCTAGGATATGCAGTTGAAGAGGTAATGGAACAGTTTTATTTTTTAGTGACCTGCTTTCTTACATGGAGGTATATCAGGAATTGTCTTCTGTGCTGTGTTCTGCTCCATCAGTAGTTTACCTCCTCCACTCATGGGCTTCTTTCCATGTGAAAAAACAGCACCTTACAAGCAAGTTTTACGATCTGTGCACTAGCACAAATGTCCTTAACGGATCTTGAATTTTTTGTTTACGGCTGTTTTCCTGATTGTAGCTTCAATAGGCTTAATTTGCTTACTTCATGTTTCCCTTCAGTGTCTTGTCAAGAAGCACTGGTTTACTGGAAAATAGACACAAGGTTAAGAATCAGCTTTATTATTTAAAAAAGAAGATGTATGAAAGATGTTTCTTTGCTACATTCTCTCACAAATAATCAGGAAGCTCCAGAATTCCTGTTAGAGAAGATGCTTAATTAGGACATTAAAAAAAATAAATAAAAATGTAAGCAGGTTTGGCCTGCACTGCTCGGCTATGCATTGGCAACACAGGAAAAAAATCACCTTCATGTTTTCCATTGCCCAGGTGGAATCTGGGCTCTGGGCTTGGTAACAAAAGCTTGGAGAGGCCCACGTTGCTATGGTTTCTTAGTCACTCAACCAATGTAAAAGAACATTTTCCCCGTCACTTCAAATGGTACAAATTGAACAAATTGATTGCTTGCATGAAGTCCAAAGTGATCATATTTTCCTTCAGCGGGGCAGTCCAGGCCATGGTAAGTACAGGGAGTGGAAAACTGAGGAGGGAGTATTAAGAATTGACAGAAGCTTGCAGCTTTTCTCCAAATGATTTCACTGATGTGCTGTGCCAACTGAGTGTGCAGACAGGCTCAACAAATCTGCCAGCATGGCTTCGCAGGGCACTGTCAGTGTACTTGAAATGCCGGGGCAGAGAAACCCCATGCAGGGAAGCTGAAATTGTGATGTGCTGCCTCCAGACCTGCCCTCACCTAGGTACTGCTCCTAGCTCAGAGTGCTGTTATAGCACTTGTCAGGAGTCTGGGACTGGGCCCACCATAGAATCACAGAATCAGTAATGTTGGAAAAGACCACTGGGATTACCAAGTCCGACCAGCAGCTCACACCCACCATGCCCACTAACCACATCCCTCAGTGCCACATCCGTACGGTTCTTGAACACCTCCAGGGATGGTGACTCCACCACCTCCCTGGGCAGCCTGTGCCACTGCATCACCATTCTTTCTGAGAGGAAAGTTTCCTAATATCCAACCATGTCAGCTCTTGAATGTTCTGCCAGATTGACCTCAGTGTTGGACCCCCTAAAGCGGTGCCAGTGAGGTGAGAGAAAAGAATCAGTCTGGGGAAGATCCCTCTGTGGAAGACCTTTGTGTTGGTAAACCAGGTGGTGCACCAGCACATGCCTGTCCAGCTTCCTTGTCAAGCGTTTTGAAGAGGCTACAGGGATTGAGTGGACAGAGAATGAAGGCCATGAGCTATTCCAGAGAAGAACCCATAGAGGTGTAAAGATTGAGCAGCAGACTCTGGGTTGTGCCAGCCACTCTTTTGTTCAGCAGCAATGTCAGGAGTAGCAGGGGTCTGTAAGCAGCTGGTGCAGAAAGACAGATTTGGTGTGGAGAAGAAGAATGAGCAGCAAAGATGAGTCCCAGTCATCATTTCAGTGAGGTGACCTCAGAAATATGGTTCTGAACACATCTGTGTTTACAGAGCCCAGCGGAGGGAGATCAGGGTCACTGACATTGAAAATAAGTACCTCCTGGTGAGAAATTTAATGTAGTGTTGGACAAAATGCTGGAGCTTTGCAACCGCACAACAGAATAAACAGCAAGTTCAGATGAGATGAGTGCGACTGAGCATCACCTTTGACTTCATCCTGTTTGCAGGCTTAGTTGGTGGAGGAAGAAATGGCATTGGTCAGACTGAGGACCAGAGTGCAGTTCAGGGCTTGGCTGGGAGGGCTCACAGCTTAATCCGAGAGTTGCTAAATTTAAATTGATACTCAGCATTCATAAAGAGAGGTCAGGAAGGAGGTCAAGGTTTTAGCAGGAACCAAAGAGCCTTGGAGGTGGCATGAGAGCTGTGGTTTCTGGTAAAAGCTGTCCAATTCTAGATGAAAACCATTGTTTGGAAGGTGTGACAACAACTCCTGGTGTTTCCAAGCCAAAGTATTTATGTTCTACTGGTATGCCTGTACATTTTTCTGAGAGGAAAGCCTCTCCACCTGTGTGCAGTGCCTGAATGCTCCAAACATTCCACGCAATCTTCAGAGCAATTTTGAGAATGAATCCTTTAAAAAGCATGCGAGTGTGTTCATGTTTTATGAATAAATGAGATTAGTCACCATTCAACCTTTTTTGACTTAACACTACAAGTACTACTTGACTGTAGCCATGGGAATGCAAATAAAATTGTGAGGACGTCCCAGTACCATTGTCCAGTCAATACTGCCTGTGTATAGAAGGACATTCCCTGCGTCAAATACATGCAGAAACTGTTCTGAACTTTGTGCAGATATTGGTGGCTGGGTAAGGCTAAACATAATTTTTATCTTTGGTATAGAAGTGCCAAGATCTGCTAAGCTATGTGGGGATTTTAAAACATTAATCCCTGGCAAAGCTGAGACTCAACTCTGTTTGCAATTGTGGGCTTCTCTTCTTGGATTTCTGAAAATGCAGCTGTAAATGAAAATAATAACAAAACAGGTTGAGGCAGCTCTCATGGAAAAGAAAGAGCCAACATAGTTAATTTTTTAGAAGACTTCTTCAGCACTGTTTGGGGGAGCCACAAAAAATCACAGAGCTGCTGATCATCCTTGGACAGGAATTTCAACTTAGGCACCTCAGTGGCAATTTCTGGCTCTGCAAGAAAGGACAGCCAAGTGCCAAATTGTGGAAAATTTTCTTGCAGCCGTCTCCCTCCCCCATCTCCTCCTTGTAATCTGTCCCTAAGCATCCAATAGTCCTTTGAGGCAGGTACTTACAACCAAGAGCAAAACAGCTAAGAACAATCGTCTTGCAGAGTGTCAGAAGCTCTGGAAATGCTACGAATTCTTACCAAATCAGTGTTTTGTTAACACTCCAAAAGTAACAAGAGTGAATGTGCCTTTAACAGTACTGATAGTTTATCATGTTCCGTTATGATACAAGAAAACAAACCAAGTGTCAATATTTCGCGTGAGTCATTCTAGCTGCACAAAGGACTGCCTCAATGTGCTTGAAGTCTTTCAGTTAACCCTCGGTTGCTCCCACAAGTACCCTGGGTGGCTGCGGGGGGGGTGGAGATCTTGTTACTCCCCAGAAAGCGCATGGTGAAAAACCTGTGTTGGAATAGTGAGGGTGCCCATGTCGGGACTGTAGGCAGGAAGAAGAAGAGGCGCAGTGAGGAAAGAAATCGCACCTCGTTGCTTTCTCAGGGTGCCTTTGAACGATGCTCGTCTGTGTCAGTGCTGCTTAAAAAATCATAACGATGACCAAACTCATAGCGAAGACTGGGGGAAGGGAGCCCGCTACGTCCCGGAACAGAGGACGGGTGGCTGCGGCGGGGCGCGGGCCGAGGTGCCGCTGCCGCCGGCGGCCGCGAGAGGGTGCGGCGGGAGCGCGCTGCTCCGCGCGGGGAGCGGGGGGTGCCGGGCCGCGCCGTGTGGGAGCCGCGCTTGTGCGGAGAGGCGGTCGTCTGGCTGTGGGCGCCTTTAACAGTAACGGAGGGCGATGAGAAGATGACAACCTGGAGAGCAAGTCTGCATATGTCCCTCCCTTTCTTCTTCCCTTCATTCCTTCTTTCCCCCCTTCTTTTTCTTTCTCCTTTACTCTCTTCCTCCCATCCATCCGTCCTCTCCATGTCTCTATTAGTTCTTCTTTGATATGCCATTTTCTTCCTTCCTTCTTTCTTTTCTCTATCCCTGCTTCCTTCTTTCCTTTTCTCCCTCCCTCCTTTTCCTTCCAACTCTTCTTCCTTTCCATCCAGCCTTCCACGCTTCCTTCTTCTCATCCTTCCTGTCAGCTCAACTTCTGTTAATGGAGAAAAAACATAAAAGGAACGTTAAGGCAGCAACAAACAGAGAGACTTAACATATTTAACACAAATCACAACTGGAGTAACTGCTGGTAGTTTAGATGTCTTTAGAACACTGTTTACGCCTATATTTGCATTTCTACCTGTGTAATTTCTTTGAGAGCATTAGATCTGGGGAGAAATTGGCCAAGTTTGTTTACTGTGAACCGCTTGACTCCTCCTAGTTCTGATAAAGGATCTATCAGCTTCACAGGTCTGAGATTAAGAGTGATATTAATCTAGTTGTGACAGTTCATTTGGGAATCTTTCCTCATTCTCCCTGTGCATCTGTTTCTCAGGTTTTATGAGCTGATGGTCCTTCCACCTCTGTAAGCAGGGGGAATCCAGGTCAAGCAGTGGGGCTTGGCATTCAGCACTTGGACTCAGGCTGAGCCTTGCTCAATGGCTTTCTCCTGCATTAACAGCTTTCATTTCACCCCTGAGTCAACCACATGCCATGTCTTATGGCTAATGGTTAATCCCTTTGAAGACAGTTACAGAAGCATAAACACATACTTGAGATGACTAAACAGAGTCCTGGTAACATCCACTTGCACAGGTGATTGATAGAGGTTGTTCCCGCTGCAGCTACTGCCAGAAGAGCTGGATTTTGAATCCAATGTTGGGAGATTATGTGCTTGTACATGTGTGGGCTTGTGTGAATTTTATCAGGATTTTTGGCTTCTACAGTGACAGAGTCTTTAGTTTCCCTTTGGAGACATCCACTGGACTCCAAAAGGAGGAAAAAAAAAAAAAAAGGGCCTTATTCTGACAATGTATTGCACTTGTATATGAAACAATACTGAAAGCTACTCTGAGTTATTGCATTATAATTGGAATAGAGCCAGTACTTCTTTGTATGTATCCTTGAATTGTGCCAAGTTAAACTGATATTGTTTGTGTCATTGTAGTGCTTTGAGGTTTAACTGAAGTCTGCATCATTCAAACCTCACTGAATTCCCCTCACTGAAACCAGCTCAGTTGAGAGCAAGCTCCCCTTGCCCAGGAACCTGCATGCCCAAAGCCACACCACATCAGTCTGGTTCCAGAGCAGAAACCAAGTCTCCCAATTCTGACTCTAACCTCTTTCCACAAACCACCATGTTTCCTGAAGTGTGACCATTCTAGAGATAAGAAAGAAACATACAGAAAACATGAACTCATCTCACATTCTGTTTTTTGGCACATGGAAGGATTCTTTCCCAGTTTCTGGGGGGCACTGTCTATTGCAGTGGCACTGGCCATGTGGAACAATATTTCAGTGGAAAAAATATGACCTGTAAAAATTGGTGTCCTAGGGTTGCCAGTGGTCCTTTCTTGTTTGTTTGTTTGTTTGTTTTCCACCCTCTGCTGCACTTCTGCAGTGAACCGTACCATTTGCAGCACCCTCTGTCTCATCCAGTGAACCATACCAACATTATCACTTTTATCTCAAGAGAAGTTACTTTTGAAGAAGGTAGCTACCATGAAAACATGTAACTTTCTGGTTGGACCTGTTTTTGGAAAGAGTGGACTGGAGATGCAGAGATGTAAAGCAAACTCTAAATACTGTGGGAGCTCCAGAGAATGAATGGAGCTGCCAGCACACCAGTGAGGCCAGGTAAAAGGCACTGGAAAAACAAACAAAACAAAACAAAACAAATATAAGGCATTTCTACACTGGAAGTACTTGCCTGGGCATGTGGGAAATATTCTGTCACTCATAGAATCTGAGGCCGGGATTGATATCTTTTATGTGCTATACCTCAACCAAAAGCTGCGGGATGAATGCAGACTGGATGGGTGAGGTTTCCTGCATTTGACAGGCCTCTGGTTCGACTTTCTGCACAAATTATTGGCAGGCTTAACTTTGTAGATTCCAGCAATCCTGGACTCATCTTTTGTTGTTGTTGTTGATATATTTTGTTTGAAGAATGTTTTTTCTCTTCAGCATTGTGCATGGCACTTGAGAGGGTGCTGCAAATGTGCAAAAGGCTAGTTTCAAATACTAGATGGCAACAGAAACTATGGAGAAAAGAAACCAATTGTCAGCAGAAGTGAATCTGATTTTTAGCACAACTTTTCTTGTCTGTGTGAAATGTTGTCAAGGTCAGAAACTGGATAACTATTTCAATAAATTAGCTGGGAAAAAAGTTTTTTTCTGAGTAAGTTCATATGGAGCTACTTAAGACAGATAAATACCCTTTTTAACTCTGGCCCACTTCTCCTCCCTTTTCCTTTATTATTTCTCCCATCTGTAGTTGAGGATGCCTCTCACTGCACTCCATCCTCACAGTGAAGACCATTTGGGTGAGGAGCCTGGGTAGAGTCATGGCCCATCCTTCCATAAAATGGTCAGCATTTCTCCAGCAAGGTCTCTTTTGCATCTTGTGTCTGTTCTGGAACTCAATGCTCTGAACTGCTGGTGTTCTTCTTGTCCTCTGCCTGCTCTCTGCCTCATCCCTTCTCCAGGTCACACACAAATGGCAGAAGCCAGTGACAATAAGCAGATTACCTCTAGTCCCTGGGCACAGTATGTCTAGTTCCTTGGCTACAATTGAAGCTGTACCTAACAGCAGAATGAAGGCAGAGCTTGGTGCTAAAGAGATGTCATCTTCCCCACTGACCACAAGAAAGATCAGGGGAAGGAGTATTATTTCTAAAAGATGTTGAGAGGGTAGTAGCTTAATCTAAGTATTTTTTCATAATGGTATGGAAATAATTGCACAGCTACCAGTGGCACAGGCTTATCTTGAGAGAAATTGCTCAAGAGAGATTCCCAGTACACTGAAGACAGTAGAGGATGGCTGAGTCCCAGGGTGAATTATAAACGTTTCTCATAGTTCAGTCTAGACATCAGTGGCTTTCCTTCAACTCAAGTTTGCTTGTGTCATCAAAGCTGAAGTAATCTGCCAAGTCTGGATAGTTCTTCTCCTCTTCAGAACCTACAGATTGATTTTTCAGTGTCTATTTTTCCTTCGTTTCCCAAAGCTTTTGTTGTTGCTTCTGTAATGTGTTGTGCTGAGTACTGACTGCCATAGTGAGCTTGCGTGGAGGTAACTCCATCATGCTGGCAAAAGGGCAACAGTATGTCAGCATGTCAGTTAGATGGAATGGCAGGAAGATGTATGAAATTACTTCTTTTTGCAAGCTATTCTGATGCTTGCATAAACAAAAAGCATTTGGGGGCCTTGTCTTCTTGTGTCACACAACATTTGGCCTCTGAGTTCCTGTCCAAGGTACTTTTCAGACCTGGAGATGTGAAGCCATAAACTTTTGGTAGGCTCTCTCCAGCACTGAAAGCTGCTCAGTGCTTTGGCGTGGTGGCTGCTCATGCTCTGCCACCTCCACCATGAGATGAAGTAGCCCAGAGGGTGCTTTGATTTATAGCATCCTTTGAGTTGAAGTGTAGCTCTCCTTCCCATGGTCCCAGGACATTTAGTCACTTTGTGCTCTCCAGGGACATCAGACATAGGATCACAAGGCAGCCCCCTGTCAGAGTTTCCATCTATTTCTGAGCTATAAAGAACATATGTGCTTTGGAGGACCCTTCTACTGTGTGCATAAGTGGCAAAGAATGGACTGTGATGCCAGCTTGCTTCAGTGCAGGCAGCTCTCCTTAAATGCATCCCAGGAAACTACATGCATGGAACATGTTGGAATAAAAGTTGCCACCGATTTTTAGTCAGACCTCCCGAGGAAAAAGAGCTTCCATCAACTGAAAGAGAAAAGCCACAGGCAGGGCAAAGACTAGATGCCAGCTGTAGCAAAATCACCTGTACAACTGAAAGGCAAACAGATCCCATAGAACAGTGGTTCAAAACCCCACTGCTTATTATAGGTAGTTGTGGGGTGACTGTGTCCATACATCTGCTTGTCCTGTGCACAGTAAAGTCCTGCGAGGAACCTGATTGTCCAGCTTACTTGCAAGCTAGTAGACCTGTCAGGAATGCATGAAACTCCTTGAAAACCAGGGAGACTGTTTGCAGAACTCAATCTGAGGACTTGCTTAAGCACTCAGATAAGTGGAGGTAGCTAGGGCTGTGTGAGAACGAAGATAGCATGCTTACAGTTAGATTTCCTCTTCTCTCAGCGTGCATGTGATACCTGTGGATTCTGTACCTCCCAGGTGTCCTTTAGCAAATCCTGAAGGAGCCCAGTGGAAAGGCAATCAATGGCACTGCAAAATGTGTAAACTGGGAGTAACAGATGGACTTCTGTCCTGCAGAAACAGCATTTGGAAGAAATTGAAATGATGCACTGCATCATGTCTGTTGGCCTAGAGATGATAGGGAGAGAAAGACAATTGAATTAAACATTGAAAATTTTCTTCTAGGGCTAATGTTTAACACAGCCAGCCCATGAGGTCAGGTGCTAGTACATTTCTAGGTATTTCTGAATCTTTTTTATCTTATCCTCTTTACCTCAGGGGATTACTATCTTTTAACCCTTCTACTCTACATAGCTTTGGCAAAAAGAAAGTAAAAGCATTTTTTTCTTTCTAGAATTACTCTAGAGTAAGATTAGAGCAAACATATATGCAGACTTGTGCAGACACAGACATACACACTACCCCTTGTGAATGCAGCAAGAGAGGAGTTAATTTTTAGAAAGTTTGAGGGCTTCTAGGGTTAGATTACATCAGTGAATTCCTCCAGTGGTGAAGTGTCATTGAAAGAAAAGTCTTCTTTTCTAAGCCATTTTTAATTTGTCGTTCCATAAAAACTCTGGAGCTCCTGGACCAGCCCCCCTCAGGGAGTGGTCCTGTGAAATGTGTCAACAGCTGGATGGCACAGAGTTGGAAAGCACTGCTGCCTTTAAAGAACAGAACTGATAGCTGCCATGAGAAAGCAGTGCATTTTCCCAAGTAACTCTTACTGCTGTATTAATGTTCCTGAGAGGAACAAATGCGTATTCTTTTGATAGTGTTAGGAATCAAGCTCTTCATGGAAAAGCAGAGATCTCCCCGCCATGCTTACAGCAGGGAAGTGCTGAAATGTTGAGAGTAGTGGGTTCCCTTTGATAAATTATTTTTAAAGCTGTAGTTGGTTAGCGACTCCCTTTACACACAAAAGAAATAACAGGCAGACGCAGGATCATCGTGTCACGATGTGTTCCACATCTCAGATGCATGGGAAAAGCCACTCCATTTCCAATCAATCCCAAAAAACCCAATTGCTGTAAATTGCTTTGCAGCTGAAGGAGAAGCAACAACTTGAGGAATTAAGAACTAGTTTGTTAATGAGGCTGTTTCCATTCATAACACTGTGGTGAGCTCTAGCTCTAACCAATGAGCAGATAAGATAAAAAAGGTAAGACAGGATTACCCTGACAGTGTTTGCACACCCTTCTCCTGGCCATCATCAGGACAGTGCTTGCTCCAGTAACGCTGCCTGGGGGCTGCAATCCCTGCTCCCGTGAAACACTCACTTATTTGTGCCAGGTTCCCCCAGGGTCCAACCTGGAGGGAAGAGAGGCAGCTTGCACATCTGCCTCTCACCACAAAGGCTCCTGAGTATGTCCAGCAGTACCTCCTCTCTGCAACTCTTTGACCTGGAGGACCTTGCCACAGTCAAGTGTGTCACCGCCTGATTTGCTCTGTGATTTGAGGTTCAACACAGCAAAGTGCAAGGTTTTGCACTTGACCCGGAGGAATCCCAGGCATATATACAGACTGGAAGGAGCAGTCCTTGAGAGTAGCCCTGCAGAGAAGGACCTGGGGGTCCTGGTGGATGAAAAACTTAACATGAGCCAGCAGTGTGCTCTTGCAGCTTGGAAAGCAAATGGTATCCTGGGCTCCATCAGAAGAGGGGTGGCCAGCAGGGGCAGGGAGGGGATTATCCTCCTCTACCCTGCACTTGTGAGGCCCCATCTGGAGTACTGCATCCAGGTCTGGAGCCCCCAGTACGAGAAAGACAGAGAGCTGTTGGAGAGGGTCCAGAGGAGGGCCACAAAGATGATCAGGGGGCTGGAGCACCTCCCTACAAAGACACGCTGAGGAAGCTGGGCTTGTTCAGCCTGGAGAAAAGAAGGCTGTGGGGTGACCTCATTGCAGCCTTTCAGTACCTAAAGGGAGCCTATAAACAGGAGGGGAGTCAACTCTTTGAAAGGGTAAATAACATCAGCACAAGGGGAAATGGCTTTAAGTTGAGGGAGGGAGGATTTAGGTTGGATGTCAGGGGGAAGTTCTTAACTATGAGAGTGGTGAGGCGCTGGAACAGGCTGCCCAGAGAGGTTGTGGATGCCCCATCCCTGGAGGTGTTCAAGGCCAGATTGGATGGACCCTGGGCAGCCCGATCTAGTATTAAATGTGGAGGTTGGTGGCCCTGCCTGTGGCGGGGGGGATTGGAGATTCATGATCTTCGAGGTCCCTTCCAACCTGGGCCATTCTGTGATTTTGTGATTCTGTGATTTTTTTCTTGTCTCTTTCCCTGACACCCATTATCAGCCACTACTGCAGATAGGATGCCAGGCTAGCCCAGTGTTTGGTCAGGATAGTTGGGTGCTGGAACATGCTTGAGGATGGAGTGAGAAATGAGTATGTGCTTGAGAAGGGAAAAAATTGGGCATGGAGGATTTGTCAAGCAGCAGTGTAGGATACACACTTGACCAGGAATTAATACATCAGCAGCTCATGGAGTCCATCCTCCAGCAGCTGCCCATTTCTCACGTTCTCAGTGCTCTGGTGCTTGCTGCATCGCTTTCCCCAGCACCACCATTTCTAACAAACCCCCTTGCCTGGAGCATGCTGTACATAACGTTTCTAGGGAGGAATGTGGGGGTGGAAAGACCATATGAGGTCATAAAGTTTTTGTGGAGATGCAATTTGATCCAAAAAGTGAATTACCAGGTGCTTCTTCAGAGAGGGATTGGGGTTTATATTTAAATACCTCATTTAAGAAGGCCTTGTGCTCCAGGAGAGAATCAATTCCATTTATTCTCTAAATGCAGATTTGTTTTACCGTAGCATAATTCCAGGATGATGTTTAAATTGATCAGTAGATTGAACTTAACAAATTATAGGGGAAAAAAAAAAAAGACAAAGCTACATGCCATTATTCCTAACACTGGGGATTTTAGCAGCATAGTGGGTCATGAAACTTTAAAAAGGCAGTACATTTCAGATGCCTTTTTTCAGATATTTGCTCCACTCCTTTACCTTGCAGAACAGGGAGGGAGTCGAGGTGTTGTCCCAATAAGGTACCAGCACTGGAACTCAGTGGTACAGTACCAGGGTGGATATAGCATCGATCAAGAGGTGAGGGGTGGAGGAATGATGGGGCTTTGATAGATAGCACTCTGCAAGTGTAGGTACTGCTGCCAGAATGGATGTTACCTCTCTAGAAGGCTTCTTGTAACAGTAGGTTTGTAGGAAAAATGTTATACTTCTGTCCCTTGCAAGTTCGTGGGGTATAGCTGTGAGATGGCTGGGTTTGTTCCTGATTCTCAGGTGGATGGAGCTGCTGGAAGCACAGGTTGTATTTTCTTTGTGCAGTGTTTCTGAACAGCAGCACTCAGCCCTGCTCTCTTGCCCCCTTGCTCAGGCATCCAGCAGGGAGGATCGGCCAGAGGCAGTAACAGCACTGCTCATGCATGTTTGGAAGGCAAGTGCCTGTGGTGAGCAGCCCGATTCTGCAGGGACACCTGGAAAGCTCATCCAAATGAACTTTTAAAGTGCGTTCACTAAGCTGTATTCAATCACCACTTGGATTTTTTTTGTTTTCTATCTAGCTCTAAACCGACTAGAATTAGCATCATTTTATTTCCACCGTCCACACACTGTACTTTAACTGAAGAACACAGATTCATACTTCAAGTTAGTTCAGATAAAGTTTTGCTGTCTAGCATTGTGCCAACAGCCCTAGAATGCCACCACTTGGTGCTAAGCCTGAGATGAGCCTCCAGCTCCAGCTGAGTCTCTGAGGGAAAAGAGAGCCCCAACCCACAGCTCCACTGTGGCATTACACTGAGGAGTTGCAGGGAGAAGGCAGCTTGAGAATGTGTTCAAGAAGAGAGGAGAGGTGATAGAGAAGTGTGTATGGGGAACTGACAGTTGAGGATTTATAGAGCTGGATGTCAAGCAGTGGGAAAAGAGCAAGTAAAGAACAAGGAAAGGAGGGAGGGAGAGAAGAGAGGGCTTGGGAAGCAAGACACAGCTGGGAAATGAGGGTGCAGGAAGAGTAAGAGGAGGAAAAGGGTCACTTTTGGCTCAGTGGGAGACTGGGGATTTGGAAAGGAGGGAAACTGAGGCATGTCAAAGCGGTGATGGGAGTGGGATGAGTGCGACAGGGAAGGAATCTGGCTTTGGGGGTGGAAGCAGAAGGCTGCTCGTGCAGATGACATAGTGTAGCCCTTCTTCCTCCGGGGTCAGCAGGCAAAATGACTTCACTGATCATCCTCATCATCTCTTCCCTGCCTTCATAGCCATGCTGTTGCCATGTGGTGACCATGGCAACCCAAGTTTTTGACTGGCTGCTCTAGGATAGTAGCTGTAATGACAGCGGTAATGAGTATTGACGGAGGGGAGGGAGGGGAGAGCAGCTGTGGAGCAGGGGAAGTTGCCTGAGTACAGTAATCGTGTTTGGCAGGTCAAGGGTGAACCATGGCCTGCGGGAGTTCTACAATGCCCAAGGCTAGCAAAGTGGTGTTATAATAAACCCCAGATGTTTCCGCTATTTACAATGTATACGTTATGTTCAAACCTGAAAATGCATCCTAGGATCTGGTAGGTAGGGAAACAGTTATTAGCTGCTTGGAAATGACTTGTTGGTAATGTATCTGTTCCCCCTTGATATTAGCTGTTGCCTGTTTAAAATATAAGTCTTCTAAGCAGAGACTCTCAGGAGCAGCCTTTTTTTTCTTTTTTTTTTTCTCTCTTTTTTTTTTTTTCTTTTTGTTTCCCCCGAACCAGTGGTTCCATTTGACTGCATGAGTAACATCACCATCCCCCTCAACAGCTTTTTGGGAGAGCCCGGCCTGGGCACTGCAGGCTGCTCCTGCAAATGCCTGTGTGGGAGAAGCCCTGCTGTCAGGCCGGGAGAGCAGCCAGCCACAGGTGCGCCGAAAGCACCATTTAATTTCCCCAGACTAATTGTTTTAGAGCTCAGAGCCAGAACCCGCGCAGTGCGTCACGGGCCACAGCAGAGCCTCAGCAACTTCGAGTAAGAATTGAAGAGGGGGATTTAGCTGTTTGAGCTTTTAAGTTGAAGCCATGGCTTGTCTACAAGAGCAAATTGCTCGACTAAACTGTGAATTTACAGCTCAGTGGTTGCTGTGCACAAACCCTCCAGGTGCTCAGCCCTACAGCTGGTCCAGACCAGGGCTCACAATGTCCAGGTTTAGAGTGAGTTAGTTCATCTTTGGGAAAACCTGGAGCCGACAATTCCTGGTCGGGGCTCTGAGCAGACTGCAGCAGAATCTGCTCTGGAGTGAATCAAGCCAAAGCGAACTAAAGCCACCCAGGCTCCAAAAGGAAGTGTTTGCTTTAATGTTTTATTAGATTTAATTAACACAAGCAAAACGCGCACCTTCAGGGAATCCTGATTAACCTCTTACACAGGCCCCAGTCCCCCTGGGTCAGGCCACACCATGCCAAATTGTGTGTGTGCCTTACCCGTGCCAGTGGAGTGTTGAGGGGCTGGCTTGTGTGTTAGGGGTGGAAGAGACATGCTTTGTGCGAGGCGGTGGGAAAGCCCTGCTGAAGGTCAGGCGGTCTGCAAGGAGAATGACTGGCAGTGGAGTCCAAACCTGGATGCGCTGGTTTGGTTTATTTCTGTGGAGAACTCTTTTGGCAACAGTCCCCGGGGCATGTGGGAGAGTTGAGCAGTCACTCACATCACACAGCTCTTGTCATTTCGTGACGAGACTTTTGGGTCTGAGCAGAAGGGAACCTTCAGGGCTGGGGAGCTAACTATGCTGATTTTGACAGTTTCTGCCAAGTTTTTCTTCCTTGTTCTCTGTGTTTGCCTCAAACACTCCCTGTGCAGCTTTTCCATCATGAGCCTGCTGTGACTTCTATTAGGGGCAATGTCTTTTTTTCCTAAGCTTTAATGTCCTCCCACACCCTGAGTGCCTTCCTTAGAGAGATTTTCTTGTATTCCAGCTCTGATGGACAGCTCCCTGCCTAGCCATCCAGTCTTACAATATTTCACATCGCACCTCGTGAAAAGGAATACAGTATATTCTGCCAGACTGCCCACGTGATGCTGATCCTCTCTGTACCTCTCCCTGGATCACTTGCAGTCATTATCATGTGTCAGGGACCGTTCATTTTGTCAGATTTGTTGCTGCCCACTCCAGTTTAAAGTGCGTTATGGCAATATTATATGAATGCAATGCCAGTGGTGACTGAGTGCAAAATTACCACAGCTATGTGAATTCCCATCCCATCCCATGAACTGTCTTGCCCACATGGAAGCCAAAGTGTAGAAAATTCATTTGTCTGAGATCTTAGAATGCTTCACTGCTTGAGAAAGGTTTTTAATCTTTTTTTTTTTTTTTAACTATTTCAATGTGATGACTAATTTATTTAAAATGAAGTTGCTGAATAAGAGTTAAAACAGCAAAATACCCACATTTTTCTCTCCCAGTCTATATCAGAAAAAGAGATGCCTCTCCTTTTTTAAGGACATGATGGCCATACTTAAATGTGACTCAGAAAATCACTTTCAGTCCTTCTTTATTTAATGTGCGTTGATTATGAATGCAAAATATGTTTTAATAAAATTTCTACTTCTTTCCTATTCATCTAGCAGATTCGGCTAATGTCATCTCAAAATTCTGTCTTTTAATCTCCATCATTCTGCAGAATAATCAGTTGGATAACAAATATAGCAGGTAATATCAATATTTTCCAAGATTAAAAAAAATAAGAATTCATAGTGTGGCTATCTGAATGTTCAGTCATACATCTGACTAAATGGAGGGCAGAGACAGTATATCCTCACAGATTGGAAAACAGAGTTACCAAATTGAGAATAATGGCTATGGTTAATAGCAAGTAAGAGGGCTGTAGTAGTAACCAAAGTGATTTTTTTTTCTCATTTGTTTTTCTTTTTATGAAAAGAATGGAGTACAGAGAGGAAAAGGATTATTAAAACCTGTTGTTTAGATCAGTGCTTCCTCTGATTATTTAAATTATGTTTAAGACTGGGGAGGGAAGCCCTGGGGATTAACATCTGTCAAACCTCTCACTACTATCAAAACAATTCCACCTCATGTGCATTGGAAAATGAAAAAATGAAAAACTTCCCTTTTTCCTTTTCCTCAAAAAGACTGTGATGACAACTGGAGGTATTTTGCCTTTCTTGCTATGGAAATATGGGCTTCCACAGTTCGATGCGTGCTTAGTGAGACCTGGAAAGGTCTGTGAAGCCTGCAGAGGGAGATGCCAAGCACTACCAGAGGAGATTGCCACTTTGTTGTTGTTTTGCTGGATTTCAGTCCTCCTCTATACACTTCCAACTCCATCCTCTGTACACTTCCAACTCATTTCAGAGCTATTCATGAAAATGGCTTTTGGCCCTTTCACACATCCATGGTCACAAAGTTTGTTTTCACATCCACTCACTCCATCATGAATGGATTGATTCTTCTGAAAGTTCCAGGAAGAAGAAATTATTTTTTATGCGGTTTTTACTTAATCCTTGGTGTATTCATTTACTACTGGATGTTCATGAAGTTGGTGAGATAAAATACTCTGCAAAAATATCATACCTGGGAATAATGACTTTCAAAGTCTGTTTTAAATTCTTTCCATTAGCAATAAAAGTGATTAAAAGATAAAAAATACAGTAGGCATTCAGTGTACTAGTACTGGGATTTTTATTATTGTTATTACTTCTTTGATAAGTGCTAGGTTTTATAAAATCTTTTAGTAGAGAGGCAGAGATTCAGAGTCAAGTAATACTGTGAAAACACTAGGCATCTCTCTTACAGAGGCCTTTTCTGGCTTGATTTTCTCCATTTCGCTTAGCCATCATGGTGTTCTGCATTGTTGCTTCCTACTAACGTTCCCTTTGCAGCCAGAAGGGGGACTCAGGATATTAAATTTCAGCGGATGCAGTGGAAACGTACCTCATGTTCTTTCTTTTGAACGTCATTTTATGATACTGTTGTGGCTCTTTCTTGACTTCCTCCATCAATCTTTCATGGCTTTCATTTACATAGCTTTTATTACTACATATTTACCAACGTAGAACAAATTTTGAAGAAGGAAGTACTGCAGTACTAGAACATATAACTGGAACGAGGTTGTAGTCCACCAGGATGAGGCTTAGATATACCTTTTCTTTGTTTATCAATCAGAGGCCTTTTCTATGTCTGTCATGCCAGGTCTCCCACAGTTTCATCTTGTCTTCAGTGTGTAGGTAGAATCCGAAAGTGCAATTAACAGGGAGTATTTTGGTAATTGTGACACCCTAACACATGGGAGTGTTGTGAGACCTAAGAGGGTCCTTAGTCTGCTGGATGGACACCTTCAGACCATTACACAGTTCACGATGAACAGAATAAATGGACGTTCCTAAAGAGAAATACTCACATTACTCCATGATGCCAGCATTAGTGAAATCAGCTGGATTTTCATTCTCCTGAAGAGAGAAAAGACTAATTCATTTTGCAGTTCTCCAGGTAACTTCAGAGAGGCACATGCATGGGATGAGGCCAGAGCCTTTATTTTAGTGCTGGATCTGCAAGAGCTAGAACAGCAGTCTGCTGGTGTGCTTCAAGTATGGCAGCTTTCCTTTTACAACAGCTGGGCCGAGGGCTGAAAAAAGTCTGGTTTTTTGGGTTTTTTTTTTTGTTTGTTTGTTTGTTTGTTTGTTTGTTTGTTTGTTTTTCCTGAGGATTTGTCTCCAGCTTGAGATTTTGATTCTGTTGGTACAGTGAAGAGTGTGTGGATTCAGGCCTTGCCATCCAAATCTGAGCTGAACTGCTGTAAGCTCTTGGTGGGACTCCATGGTGGCGATGGCCTCCTGCAGACAGGCTTGCTACTCATGCTCTGCAGTAATTTTATGCTGGCTACTATGTATATGCCATGCAGGTGATTCATGATTGAAATCAGTGTCCTGGCTGGGAATTAAAATCAGTGGAAGAATTTCATGTTGAAAAAATAACTGCAAAATGAAATTTTAACTAGAAATTTTGTGGGGCAGACAGATCACAGTAGATTATATGTGAAAATATCCACCTCAGGAAGTTGTTGCTCACAAGGATCACAGAATTGCTTGGGCTGGAAGGCATCTTAAAGATCATCCATTTCCAACTACCCTTTTCTGGGCAGGTTTGCCATCCACCGGATCAGGCTATTATTATTCTTGAGTAGAAAACAAGGAAGGGATGGGATGTTGGTCTGATTTGTCCTCTTTTGCAGAGGCTTATAATCACATCGGTGTCTTTCCACCCTGAAAAATGAATGCATACTTACACTTATGAGTGTTAGCACATGAAGTCACTATCACTGAAGTCAGATTTCTTAAATCAATTCAGTTGAAGGGGAGAGAGCATTGCCTCTAGAAAGACTTGTTATGATTAATTTAATCCTTAAGTTTATTGATTCAACTTGATTTGTTAAGGAATCGATTTTAACATGTGTTTAATCATAAATCAGCTTTAAATCAGTTTAAATGTGTTCACACTGATGCTTTCCAATGGTTTCAATAAAATTTATTTATGCTTTATTTAGAATCTGGCAAATTTGGATGTAAGCAAAGTTTGTGCTTTATTTTTGCCCTCTTATAATGACTGTAACACATTTCCCAGTCTTCTGGGGTGAAAGTCTAGCTGTATCGAATCAATGACAAAGCATTTTATTTTCACAGGGCCTGAATTTTGCCTAACACTGTGCTGGGCCTTCAGTTGTTATCATATAGCAAATAAAGCCCTGGATACTTGCACACTTGATATAATCAATTTTCAGGCTGTGATTTTATTCAAAACTGTGACACATGAAAACCATTTGTAAGTTTAAAACAATGGGGGAGGGAAAGCTTGCTTGAGCTTGCTTGATTTCCCATGTCTTTATTCTTTTTTACTGGCAGCCTGTTCAGAATTTATGTGGACTTACTGTCCAACTCTTTTTTTACCTATATCTTGCGATACTGTCTCAATTCTGCTAATGGGGAGCTTAGAATAGGGCAAAAGATTTGGTAAATAATGCAAATTTCTTACTACGGTTGATATTTTTGAGTGGATTAAGAAAGTCTGCCTGTGGTTGCTACGTAAAGATATCACTTTCATACAATAAAAGCCACAATTCCTACCTGACAGTATGTACCGGTGGCATTATTATAGGGGCTAGATACTTAGACTGTTAAATAATTGCAAACTGTATAATGCATGTCTTTTTCACATAATCATAGAATTTAAGGCCATTGAGGGATTCTGACAAAAGGTTACATAAACACCAGCCAGGATGGGGCTGATAGTTACAGGCTGAGAGCTCCAGGCTGGACTTGATGGCCCCTTTGAGATCTATTTCATGATTTGCTGTGATTCCGTGGTGATCCCTGCCCTGTGTGACCTGCTACTTAGCATTCACACAGGTTCCCTGGTATGCAGTGTAAATGCTTTATAGATGATCTGGAATGTATGTTTTAAAGGCCCTGTAATTTTTCCTACATAATTTCTGAACTTTCGCCTGCAGTCCAGAAACCATTCCAGCGTAGTATAAAATCTTTCTGCCCCTCCTTCTGTGACGGCTGGACCGTGGCGTGCTTCTGCATGCTTTGCTGATCATGCGGCTATGGATTTTTTGGAGGTTGACCTTTAAAAAGATGTCTAATCTTGTATAATAATTTAACCAGGAGAGATGCTTCTAAGTAGGTCTTTTTAAGATCTGTTTCTGATTCGAGGTACCCAGCAATATTTATTCTTGCAATTTTATTTTTTTTACTTTTCATTTCTCTGAGGAGCACCTACCCATTTTTAAACAGGCATGGTGTAAATGTTTACATTTCACTGTAATTTCCTTCTCTGCTTTGCCAGGGCTACGGAGCAGAACTGTGGGGTTCAGTATCTGTTGGAAATAAATTACATCGTAGAGTATACAACGAGCTCTTTGCCTACTGTGTGAGCGCATCCTGCTGAGCTCCACGTTCAGATTTTTTTTTGAGCTGATGGTCTATGTAAAATGCTCATGTACATCCAGATTCTCAGTTACTAAAATAACTCAAAGGGCTGTGGGGCTGTACTTTAGGGCTGTAAACTGTACTTTCTGTTAAAAAATGAAGGTTTTGCTAACAGATGTTCGCAATAGGTGGCCACCTCAGTGATCTGAAAGGGCCAGGTGAGTTCCTCCTCCATCTAGAATGGTCTGGCACATGCTCTGCTCCATGAGTGACAAGCACCTGATGACAACAACTACTAAAACCTTTACTGAGGCAATTCTGACTAAGTGTGAGTGGAGACAGACTCCACATGCTTCTGTAGGCCTCTGTCCTGTCATAGTTTGTGCTGAACACCCATATAAATCCCACAAATGGATTATTGCTAGGAGACTTGACCACTAAGGATTTGAAGGAGAGGAGGGGAAGCTTGAAAGTGTCAAAGGTCTTTACACTTTTCCAGTTATTCTTGTTCCCTTCAAATTAATTTCTACTTTTTAGTTTTGATTTTGTTCATGCCAAAGAAGCAATCGGAACTTAGGTTTGTGAGCACCCCAGGTTTGTTGGAACAGTGTGTAAGGAAAACAAGGTTGAAGAAATGCTGAGAGGACTGAGAAGCAGCCAAGACTAAGGGAAATAGAATCAAGAGCTACTAAAACAAGATAGTGCATAAGATATGAAAAGCTTACACAAGACTGTGTTTTCATAGAATCATAGAATGGTCTGGGTTGAAAAGGACCTCAAAGATCATCTAAGTTCAACTCCCCTGCCATGGGCAGGGTCGCCAACCCACCAGACCAGGCTGCCCAGAGCCACATCCNAAAAAAGCTAAAAATGACAGGCATTCAAGCCATCAAAACAAACAGAGATCTAGAGCTGGCATGCTTTAGCCTGTCATGCCCTCCCAACAGCACCAGACCTTGCAAATGGGAGTGCCAGTTTGGTAGGTCACAGTGAGAACCCCTCTCTGGCTGCTACTGCCCCAGTGCTTTCCTAGAAACCCTATCCAATCCGGGAAGTACATGGGGAGTTGCAGGGAGTGTGAAAAATGTGGGGTTGTGCGTGGGAGCCTTTCTGTGTGTCTGATTGACTCATAGACATGAGGTCCTCCCTGGGTTCCAGCACATTTCCAGCACAAGCAGTACATACAGTGGATCCCGCCACATCTTTCATTCAAGCAGTGCCAGTTTTGGGGTGTTAGTTTCCAGTGTTCCACTTCAGGATCTGTTTATTTTCTTTACTCTCTGGCCCTTGTCATTTCACGATTGATGGCACGTGGGAGAGCTCTGCAGCCGTAGTACCGCAGTGACTTTCAATGGCCCTGTCCAAAACTCGTTCTGCAGTAAATGCTGCAAGTCTCTTTTTGACATGGAGAATGTATTTTGACCAAACCACCCTGTCCCAGATGGCGTCTTATCTACCATGCACGTGCAGGAGACTCATAAGGCACTTTCCTTGCCCCTTCTGCCTGTCTCCTCCCAGGCTCACCCAGAGCACGAGGCCTGGTATTGGATGGAGCCATGCTCCATGATCGGCAGTGAGATGGGGTGGAGAGGAGCCCAGCTGGCAGGAGGCTCAGGGACAGAGGAGGAAGGGATAGGGAGATGAGGGAGGGAGCTGCCTGTTGAGGAGCAGCATCTGGTTGTCACCATAAATATTCTTGCCTCCATTGCTGTCATTTTTGTCCCTCAGACAAAGTCCTGTCTTACCAGATCCAGAGAAGCTGGCACAGGCTGTGACAAAAATCAACTACCTCTTGCAGCAGTGCAAACCGTGGCTGATCTCAATCCAAACACACAATGCTGTAGTTTTATCAGCACGAGCTGTCTTGTATGCCTGGCAGGTCTGATTAGCTTTTGTAAAACTGCAGCTGAAAGGAAACAAACATAGTGTAAGTGAAAAGAAGGGGGGAAAAAAAACACCAGACTTTTCTGTCATGTCTGTGAACAGCTTTTACTGCTTTCCCTGGAGAGCCTGCATGCTTGGACAGCGAGTTACTGTGAATTAGTGAGGGTCACTGCCATTGATTAAATCCTCTTTTATGTTTCCTGGTAACTCCTGAATTATGGCAAGAGTTGAGCATATTAATTTAACACTTGTTTTTTCATTGACAGTTCNCTCTCCCAGTCTATATCAGAAAAAGAGATGCCTCTCCTTTTTTAAGGACATGATGGCCATACTTAAATGTGACTCAGAAAATCACTTTCAGTCCTTCTTTATTTAATGTGCGTTGATTATGAATGCAAAATATGTTTTAATAAAATTTCTACTTCTTTCCTATTCATCTAGCAGATTCGGCTAATGTCATCTCAAAATTCTGTCTTTTAATCTCCATCATTCTGCAGAATAATCAGTTGGATAACAAATATAGCAGGTAATATCAATATTTTCCAAGATTAAAAAAAATAAGAATTCATAGTGTGGCTATCTGAATGTTCAGTCATACATCTGACTAAATGGAGGGCAGAGACAGTATATCCTCACAGATTGGAAAACAGAGTTACCAAATTGAGAATAATGGCTATGGTTAATAGCAAGTAAGAGGGCTGTAGTAGTAACCAAAGTGATTTTTTTTTCTCATTTGTTTTTCTTTTTATGAAAAGAATGGAGTACAGAGAGGAAAAGGATTATTAAAACCTGTTGTTTAGATCAGTGCTTCCTCTGATTATTTAAATTATGTTTAAGACTGGGGAGGGAAGCCCTGGGGATTAACATCTGTCAAACCTCTCACTACTATCAAAACAATTCCACCTCATGTGCATTGGAAAATGAAAAAATGAAAAACTTCCCTTTTTCCTTTTCCTCAAAAAGACTGTGATGACAACTGGAGGTATTTTGCCTTTCTTGCTATGGAAATATGGGCTTCCACAGTTCGATGCGTGCTTAGTGAGACCTGGAAAGGTCTGTGAAGCCTGCAGAGGGAGATGCCAAGCACTACCAGAGGAGATTGCCACTTTGTTGTTGTTTTGCTGGATTTCAGTCCTCCTCTATACACTTCCAACTCCATCCTCTGTACACTTCCAACTCATTTCAGAGCTATTCATGAAAATGGCTTTTGGCCCTTTCACACATCCATGGTCACAAAGTTTGTTTTCACATCCACTCACTCCATCATGAATGGATTGATTCTTCTGAAAGTTCCAGGAAGAAGAAATTATTTTTTATGCGGTTTTTACTTAATCCTTGGTGTATTCATTTACTACTGGATGTTCATGAAGTTGGTGAGATAAAATACTCTGCAAAAATATCATACCTGGGAATAATGACTTTCAAAGTCTGTTTTAAATTCTTTCCATTAGCAATAAAAGTGATTAAAAGATAAAAAATACAGTAGGCATTCAGTGTACTAGTACTGGGATTTTTATTATTGTTATTACTTCTTTGATAAGTGCTAGGTTTTATAAAATCTTTTAGTAGAGAGGCAGAGATTCAGAGTCAAGTAATACTGTGAAAACACTAGGCATCTCTCTTACAGAGGCCTTTTCTGGCTTGATTTTCTCCATTTCGCTTAGCCATCATGGTGTTCTGCATTGTTGCTTCCTACTAACGTTCCCTTTGCAGCCAGAAGGGGGACTCAGGATATTAAATTTCAGCGGATGCAGTGGAAACGTACCTCATGTTCTTTCTTTTGAACGTCATTTTATGATACTGTTGTGGCTCTTTCTTGACTTCCTCCATCAATCTTTCATGGCTTTCATTTACATAGCTTTTATTACTACATATTTACCAACGTAGAACAAATTTTGAAGAAGGAAGTACTGCAGTACTAGAACATATAACTGGAACGAGGTTGTAGTCCACCAGGATGAGGCTTAGATATACCTTTTCTTTGTTTATCAATCAGAGGCCTTTTCTATGTCTGTCATGCCAGGTCTCCCACAGTTTCATCTTGTCTTCAGTGTGTAGGTAGAATCCGAAAGTGCAATTAACAGGGAGTATTTTGGTAATTGTGACACCCTAACACATGGGAGTGTTGTGAGACCTAAGAGGGTCCTTAGTCTGCTGGATGGACACCTTCAGACCATTACACAGTTCACGATGAACAGAATAAATGGACGTTCCTAAAGAGAAATACTCACATTACTCCATGATGCCAGCATTAGTGAAATCAGCTGGATTTTCATTCTCCTGAAGAGAGAAAAGACTAATTCATTTTGCAGTTCTCCAGGTAACTTCAGAGAGGCACATGCATGGGATGAGGCCAGAGCCTTTATTTTAGTGCTGGATCTGCAAGAGCTAGAACAGCAGTCTGCTGGTGTGCTTCAAGTATGGCAGCTTTCCTTTTACAACAGCTGGGCCGAGGGCTGAAAAAAGTCTGGTTTTTTGGGTTTTTTTTTTTGTTTGTTTGTTTGTTTGTTTGTTTGTTTGTTTGTTTTTCCTGAGGATTTGTCTCCAGCTTGAGATTTTGATTCTGTTGGTACAGTGAAGAGTGTGTGGATTCAGGCCTTGCCATCCAAATCTGAGCTGAACTGCTGTAAGCTCTTGGTGGGACTCCATGGTGGCGATGGCCTCCTGCAGACAGGCTTGCTACTCATGCTCTGCAGTAATTTTATGCTGGCTACTATGTATATGCCATGCAGGTGATTCATGATTGAAATCAGTGTCCTGGCTGGGAATTAAAATCAGTGGAAGAATTTCATGTTGAAAAAATAACTGCAAAATGAAATTTTAACTAGAAATTTTGTGGGGCAGACAGATCACAGTAGATTATATGTGAAAATATCCACCTCAGGAAGTTGTTGCTCACAAGGATCACAGAATTGCTTGGGCTGGAAGGCATCTTAAAGATCATCCATTTCCAACTACCCTTTTCTGGGCAGGTTTGCCATCCACCGGATCAGGCTATTATTATTCTTGAGTAGAAAACAAGGAAGGGATGGGATGTTGGTCTGATTTGTCCTCTTTTGCAGAGGCTTATAATCACATCGGTGTCTTTCCACCCTGAAAAATGAATGCATACTTACACTTATGAGTGTTAGCACATGAAGTCACTATCACTGAAGTCAGATTTCTTAAATCAATTCAGTTGAAGGGGAGAGAGCATTGCCTCTAGAAAGACTTGTTATGATTAATTTAATCCTTAAGTTTATTGATTCAACTTGATTTGTTAAGGAATCGATTTTAACATGTGTTTAATCATAAATCAGCTTTAAATCAGTTTAAATGTGTTCACACTGATGCTTTCCAATGGTTTCAATAAAATTTATTTATGCTTTATTTAGAATCTGGCAAATTTGGATGTAAGCAAAGTTTGTGCTTTATTTTTGCCCTCTTATAATGACTGTAACACATTTCCCAGTCTTCTGGGGTGAAAGTCTAGCTGTATCGAATCAATGACAAAGCATTTTATTTTCACAGGGCCTGAATTTTGCCTAACACTGTGCTGGGCCTTCAGTTGTTATCATATAGCAAATAAAGCCCTGGATACTTGCACACTTGATATAATCAATTTTCAGGCTGTGATTTTATTCAAAACTGTGACACATGAAAACCATTTGTAAGTTTAAAACAATGGGGGAGGGAAAGCTTGCTTGAGCTTGCTTGATTTCCCATGTCTTTATTCTTTTTTACTGGCAGCCTGTTCAGAATTTATGTGGACTTACTGTCCAACTCTTTTTTTACCTATATCTTGCGATACTGTCTCAATTCTGCTAATGGGGAGCTTAGAATAGGGCAAAAGATTTGGTAAATAATGCAAATTTCTTACTACGGTTGATATTTTTGAGTGGATTAAGAAAGTCTGCCTGTGGTTGCTACGTAAAGATATCACTTTCATACAATAAAAGCCACAATTCCTACCTGACAGTATGTACCGGTGGCATTATTATAGGGGCTAGATACTTAGACTGTTAAATAATTGCAAACTGTATAATGCATGTCTTTTTCACATAATCATAGAATTTAAGGCCATTGAGGGATTCTGACAAAAGGTTACATAAACACCAGCCAGGATGGGGCTGATAGTTACAGGCTGAGAGCTCCAGGCTGGACTTGATGGCCCCTTTGAGATCTATTTCATGATTTGCTGTGATTCCGTGGTGATCCCTGCCCTGTGTGACCTGCTACTTAGCATTCACACAGGTTCCCTGGTATGCAGTGTAAATGCTTTATAGATGATCTGGAATGTATGTTTTAAAGGCCCTGTAATTTTTCCTACATAATTTCTGAACTTTCGCCTGCAGTCCAGAAACCATTCCAGCGTAGTATAAAATCTTTCTGCCCCTCCTTCTGTGACGGCTGGACCGTGGCGTGCTTCTGCATGCTTTGCTGATCATGCGGCTATGGATTTTTTGGAGGTTGACCTTTAAAAAGATGTCTAATCTTGTATAATAATTTAACCAGGAGAGATGCTTCTAAGTAGGTCTTTTTAAGATCTGTTTCTGATTCGAGGTACCCAGCAATATTTATTCTTGCAATTTTATTTTTTTTACTTTTCATTTCTCTGAGGAGCACCTACCCATTTTTAAACAGGCATGGTGTAAATGTTTACATTTCACTGTAATTTCCTTCTCTGCTTTGCCAGGGCTACGGAGCAGAACTGTGGGGTTCAGTATCTGTTGGAAATAAATTACATCGTAGAGTATACAACGAGCTCTTTGCCTACTGTGTGAGCGCATCCTGCTGAGCTCCACGTTCAGATTTTTTTTTGAGCTGATGGTCTATGTAAAATGCTCATGTACATCCAGATTCTCAGTTACTAAAATAACTCAAAGGGCTGTGGGGCTGTACTTTAGGGCTGTAAACTGTACTTTCTGTTAAAAAATGAAGGTTTTGCTAACAGATGTTCGCAATAGGTGGCCACCTCAGTGATCTGAAAGGGCCAGGTGAGTTCCTCCTCCATCTAGAATGGTCTGGCACATGCTCTGCTCCATGAGTGACAAGCACCTGATGACAACAACTACTAAAACCTTTACTGAGGCAATTCTGACTAAGTGTGAGTGGAGACAGACTCCACATGCTTCTGTAGGCCTCTGTCCTGTCATAGTTTGTGCTGAACACCCATATAAATCCCACAAATGGATTATTGCTAGGAGACTTGACCACTAAGGATTTGAAGGAGAGGAGGGGAAGCTTGAAAGTGTCAAAGGTCTTTACACTTTTCCAGTTATTCTTGTTCCCTTCAAATTAATTTCTACTTTTTAGTTTTGATTTTGTTCATGCCAAAGAAGCAATCGGAACTTAGGTTTGTGAGCACCCCAGGTTTGTTGGAACAGTGTGTAAGGAAAACAAGGTTGAAGAAATGCTGAGAGGACTGAGAAGCAGCCAAGACTAAGGGAAATAGAATCAAGAGCTACTAAAACAAGATAGTGCATAAGATATGAAAAGCTTACACAAGACTGTGTTTTCATAGAATCATAGAATGGTCTGGGTTGAAAAGGACCTCAAAGATCATCTAAGTTCAACTCCCCTGCCATGGGCAGGGTCGCCAACCCACCAGACCAGGCTGCCCAGAGCCACATCCAGAATGGCCTTGAATGCTTCCAGGGATGGGGCATCCACAACCTCCTTGGGCAACCTGTTCCAGTGCATCACCACCCTCTGTGTGAAAAACTTCCTCCTAATAGCTAACCTAAATCTCCCCCGTCTTAGTTTAAAACCATTCCCCATTGTCATATCACTATCAACCCATGTAAATAGTTGTTCCCCTTCCTGTTTATACGCTTTCTTCAAGTACTGGAAGGCCACAATGAGGTCTCCCTGGAGCCTTCTCTTCTCCAAGCTAAACAAGCCCAGTTCCCTCAACCTTTCCTCATATGAGAGGTGCTCCAGCCCTCTGATCATCTTAGTGACCCTCCTCTGGACCCATTCCAAGAGCTCTGCATCTTTCTTGTGCTGGGGGCCCCAGGCCTGGATGCAGTACTCCAGATGGGGCCTCACAAGAGCCGGGTAGGGGGGGACAATCACTTCCCTTTCCCTGCTGGCCACTCCTCTGTTAATGCAGTCCAGAACATAATTGGCCTTCTGGGCTGCAAGCGCACGCTGCTGGCACATGTCCAGCTTCTCGTCTACCAGCACCCCCAAGTGCTTCTCTGCAGGGCTTCTCTCAGGGGGTTCTTCTCCCAGTTTGTATAGATATTGCCCCGGCCCAAGTGCAGCTCCTTGCACTTGGCCTTGTTGAACCACATTAGGTTCTCATTGGCCCATGGGGGCCCACATGGGTTTTCTGAGGGTGGCAAGTACAGGAGTGTGCCAAAGAACAGGAAACGTCAGAGGGAGAGGAAGAGGTGGCTGCAGACTTCGGAGCCCTCGGGCTGATGGGCTAAAATTCTAAGAAACTCACCAAAAAAGTATAAGTTCTACTAAAATAAATAAATAAATAAACAAATAAAGGTAGAGAGGGGGGAGATAAAAAGGGAATTACCCAAGAAATAGATTTTCATTAGCAATCCACTGTTAGGGAGGAATAAAGTACGAAATGATACCAAAGTGTGATTAACTTGGAATGCTGTTATGTTGCACCTCTTTCCTTCTTGATTTCTTTTTTTCTCCCCATTTGTGCTCACTCTTCCTAACATGATATTGAGGCTCATTAGGGTGTCTAAACATGTACCACAGTTGAGACCCAAAGTTTAAATTTTGCACTCCCCTCAGCCCACTGATCTGGTGAGCCTTTCAAGTTTGGTTGTGAGCCACACTCTAAGACCCAGTACTATTAATAGTGCAGTCACAGCCTTTGCTTTCTAGTGGTTGTCTCAGCTGTACTAGTCTCTCTTTGGTGACATATTGAATGTCTTTTTTCAAGCAGTGACAGAGATTAGTGATTGAAATACTTATGCTGGAGAAGAGAGAAGAGAAATATGTATGATGCAGCAGGCCACCCTTCCTCCCCTCATTGGTCTTCAAGGCATGCAACTTGAGACAAACTTTTATAAAATGCAGTCCTGAAATTCAGTTCCTAAACCTAAAGCAGCCTCACTTAAAAAATAAAAATAAAAATAAAAATAAAAAAGCACTTGCAAATCCACTTGAAGTCCATGGGATTTATGCCTGTATAGCATTTCTGTGCATTGAATTGCTTTTTTTTTAGTGCTCAAATAAAGATTCTAGAGTCTACCTTCATGCACTTAGATATGTTAAATACGGACCTGCAGATTTTTATATTGACTTTATGAGCTGTTGTCCCAAAATTGCTTATTGGATATCAAATATATTTATTTTACGCTGTCCCCACATTTTCAGTCAGCATGATCAGATTTTTGCATTGACAGTGCCTAACAAGATCATCAAAGTTTATTAGGGATGCAGCCAGTTGGAGTCAGCTGCAGCACTGTGAAGCAGGGGAGTGAGTATTTAATGTGATCAGGCTGTGTGTTCCTGCAGACATGATCATCAGTAAATAAATTAAGCGTTGACTTTTAAATTGTAATCTTTAGGTTAGATGCTTGCTCACACCCAGCTTCTCTTGTGTAACTTATATTTTGCTGTCTTTGAATGCAGTACCCTGTCTCTGAGGAGGTCTCAGCTCAGAAACTGATATCTTGAGTGACTGCATGAGGCTGGATAGCCTGGCGTTATCTTGTTACTCTGAATAAATGTACACTCTCAGCCTTTCCCTCAAGGGCATGATCCTTCTCTAGGCATGTCCATTTTTCACAACCATCCTTTTTCTGGCTGCAGTGAACATGCTTTTTACTTGTACAGTGGAGGGAACTAGGAAGACCTTCTCCATTTGCACAGTGTTTTTTCTGTATGCCTATTTTGAGTATCCTGTTAAAACATTACCTTCCCACTGTCAAGTTATCACATGGCCACAACATTCTCCTTGGAATGGTTTACTGGGCTTCTGTCAGGGACAAAACAACAAAAAAAAGATTAACAAAAGCTCAGAGAATAGCTTCAGTGCTTGGGATAAATACAAATGAATTCTGATGTGAAACTTACTTGAAAGCATCTCATCCAGAACAAACCAGTACTTCAGGGGGACAACATTGAATTTGTTGGGTGCACTATTCTTTTGAAAGGACGGAATGAGACTTCAGAACTGTCATAGTTAAACCTGTCAGGCTCAACAAAATCACAGAATCACTAAGGTTGAAGAAGGCCTCTAGGATCACTCTGTCCAACCCATGACCACCATGCTCACTAACCATATCCCTCAGTGCCATGTCCACACAGTTCTTGAACACGTCCATAAACAGTGACTCCACCACCTCCCCGGGTGGCCTGTGCCACTGCATCACCACTCTTTCTGAGAAGAAATGTTTCCTAAAATCCAACCTGAACCCCATCTGGTATAACCTGAGGCCATTCTCTCTCTTCCTATTACTGTTACCTGGGAGAAGATGCTGACTTCCACCTCTCTACAACCTCCTTTCAGGCAGTTGTAGAGAGCAATAAGGTCTCCCCTGAGCCACCTCTTCCAATACCTTAGACTCAAATGATCCACAGCTGGAGATGAGCAATTCCCAGTCAGAGTAGTCAGAACTGTGGTTGGCCTTGTGATTATCTTTTGAGAGTAGTTACTCTGATTTACCATGTCATTTACAGGTTCATTTCCTGGTCTAGTGTTCCAAGAACATAGCTGTAGTGCTTTATGCCTATGTTTTGATCTGCTTCTTAACATGGTACTAGCCATTCATATGGTGTTTCCACCTTTATAATAGCTAAAATTTCTGCAAAAAAAAAAAAAAAATAAATCAATTTTAACATCACCAGGAATAATGAGTTTCTGTGCATTTATGTATTACATGTAGTGCTCAAGAAAAATGTTAATTTTGCATTTTTCCTTTAGCTCTTCTACACAGATATAAGTATTCAAATCATGCCAAGACCCAGAGTCTGAAATGTATCTAGACATATTTTTGAAATAGAGTTCAGAACTGAAAAAATTCTGTTTAAGCAGCTAAATCGTTTGTTTGATTTTCCCTTCTCTTAGCTCATATCCAGTTACTCTAGCAACTGAATAGCCACCCTGGTGGGGGATTATCTATCATTCCCCACAGTGTTTTATCGTATGTATAATCTGCACAGAGACTCAGTATGCTGGAATGAAATAGCCAGGTTTTGAAAAGTGTTCAGAATCCAAATGTCGTCTGAAAGAACAATAGGGAGATTAAAAACAAAAGAAAACAACAAAACATTTTGTTTTCTTTTACTTGTCCAGGCAGGAGCAGTATACATTTTAAAGTGTAGCTTACATGGTTTTTACTAGAGGCTTTAGAAAATCTGGCCTGCTTATGATAAGCCTGAGCTTGATTACAATCTCATATGCAAGGAGAGAAGGCTTTTTGGAAATAATATAATTTGTCTTGCATTACTGACCTGCCGTGAGCATTGCGCTAGAAAAAAGCAAATCTGAGGCCAAGGGAATGGGTGTTATTCTTGTGGCTTCTATTACCACTCACCAAACTGTTGGTCACAATTTTGCATGGCAAATTGTGCACATATGCGTACTGTAGCATGCCTAATACATTCTGGTCTTCAGACTCTTGAAAGGCTTTGTGCCTTCCTAAGAAAAAAAAATAAAAGTACCTCATGGAATTTCAGCTGAAAGCATGTAGTTGTGTGATAATATTTTGCAGGTTTCCTGTTTAATTTGTTCAATGTGTTGAGCTTCCATGCAGATTAACTACACAATCAAACACTGAGGGTGAGGAGATTGCTGTGCTTTGCCAAACTCACCAAAGTCCGGAGAGAAGAAGTTATCTCTAGCCAGTGTGTCTTTTGCAGGGTGAATATGGAAATGTGTGTTCCTTATCTGCAGTGATATAATGCAGGCCAGTAGACATACATTTCTGAGTAGAAGAAAAAAAAAAAAAAGCTAAAAATGACAGGCATTCAAGCCATCAAAACAAACAGAGATCTAGAGCTGGCATGCTTTAGCCTGTCATGCCCTCCCAACAGCACCAGACCTTGCAAATGGGAGTGCCAGTTTGGTAGGTCACAGTGAGAACCCCTCTCTGGCTGCTACTGCCCCAGTGCTTTCCTAGAAACCCTATCCAATCCGGGAAGTACATGGGGAGTTGCAGGGAGTGTGAAAAATGTGGGGTTGTGCGTGGGAGCCTTTCTGTGTGTCTGATTGACTCATAGACATGAGGTCCTCCCTGGGTTCCAGCACATTTCCAGCACAAGCAGTACATACAGTGGATCCCGCCACATCTTTCATTCAAGCAGTGCCAGTTTTGGGGTGTTAGTTTCCAGTGTTCCACTTCAGGATCTGTTTATTTTCTTTACTCTCTGGCCCTTGTCATTTCACGATTGATGGCACGTGGGAGAGCTCTGCAGCCGTAGTACCGCAGTGACTTTCAATGGCCCTGTCCAAAACTCGTTCTGCAGTAAATGCTGCAAGTCTCTTTTTGACATGGAGAATGTATTTTGACCAAACCACCCTGTCCCAGATGGCGTCTTATCTACCATGCACGTGCAGGAGACTCATAAGGCACTTTCCTTGCCCCTTCTGCCTGTCTCCTCCCAGGCTCACCCAGAGCACGAGGCCTGGTATTGGATGGAGCCATGCTCCATGATCGGCAGTGAGATGGGGTGGAGAGGAGCCCAGCTGGCAGGAGGCTCAGGGACAGAGGAGGAAGGGATAGGGAGATGAGGGAGGGAGCTGCCTGTTGAGGAGCAGCATCTGGTTGTCACCATAAATATTCTTGCCTCCATTGCTGTCATTTTTGTCCCTCAGACAAAGTCCTGTCTTACCAGATCCAGAGAAGCTGGCACAGGCTGTGACAAAAATCAACTACCTCTTGCAGCAGTGCAAACCGTGGCTGATCTCAATCCAAACACACAATGCTGTAGTTTTATCAGCACGAGCTGTCTTGTATGCCTGGCAGGTCTGATTAGCTTTTGTAAAACTGCAGCTGAAAGGAAACAAACATAGTGTAAGTGAAAAGAAGGGGGGAAAAAAAACACCAGACTTTTCTGTCATGTCTGTGAACAGCTTTTACTGCTTTCCCTGGAGAGCCTGCATGCTTGGACAGCGAGTTACTGTGAATTAGTGAGGGTCACTGCCATTGATTAAATCCTCTTTTATGTTTCCTGGTAACTCCTGAATTATGGCAAGAGTTGAGCATATTAATTTAACACTTGTTTTTTCATTGACAGTTCTTAAGGAGAAAAAAAAATCTGCAAGTCATTTTGTGCAGATAATATTGAATTAAAGTAAAAATCAGGAACAAAATGGAGTCTCTCTTTTATTCCAAGTTTTACCTTGCTAGGTTGACAGGAAAATCAATAACCAGCCAAAACCTTTAGCACAAAAATTTTTGAGCCTTGCAATTGTGGTTATTCTCTTTATTTATATAAGATATGTAACAGAGGTATAACAAGTGAAATATATTCAGACAAGGAATATTCTTTATTTCATACCTCATTTTCTCCTGTAGCAACAAAGGACTATAACTTTAACTGTTAAGTGAATGAAGCTATCAGTGCAAACCTCAGTTGTAAAGGTGTTAATTAATGCTAGTTATTTTTGCTGGAAAATTTGAAAATAGATATTTTTCAAAATTCTTCCTCTCTTTTGGGTAAATATCTGAATATTTACACATGTGCATGTGTAAATGTTTGTGGATGAACACATACATGCACAGGTACACTCACAAAAGTATACATATTTGAACATACTGCTATCCAAATGGTATGTGGGAACTATTTCTTTGGGAAGAAAAAATTGTTTAGGTAGAATTTTGGGAATGTTTTGGAATTTCCAAAATTGTCCAAACATGAGGGAATGGAAATTAACGTACAAGATCCATCACTCACTTAGCCTGTGGCAGTGCCTGAGGTGCTCTGTCACTGCACTGGGCCATGTGCCTGCCCCTTGCATCTTCTCTTCTGGTGGCTTGACAGCTACACCTCAGTGGCTCTGTTGCTGTAGGCCCCATTTCCCCAGCCACTGCTCTTTTGGTCGCTCTGCTCTGGGCCCATTGTCCAAGGAAATCAGACTTCCCCTGGGTTCCCTGGACTGTCCTGTGCTGAGATCAGAAAGTTTGTCTCATGTGCAGGACAGGCAACACTGCTGTTTGTAGCAGACAAATGCACAGTGAGTGTGTGAGTGTGTGCACTACATCATTTTGTACGCATCTCTCAGAATTAAGATTGTGATGGTGCTGCTTGATTTTTGAATAATTGGAATAATAATTAAGGGCAATTGATGTCAGCAAGTCTCCATGATTACACAGAGCCATAAACATCAAAACATAATCAAGCATGTTCCTGGGTATTAAACATTTTCTTACACAGGACCATACAGGAGACCTGTTAGCATCACACTGAGAGCTCCTTATCTGCATGTTGTGGAGAATCATGTGGCCATAGTGGCCATTCATTTTCGCAGGCAATATTGCAGCTGTTTAAAAAACAAAGAACAGTACGCTCTGATAGAAGTGCTGCATTGTAATACCAGCTCCCTGAAGGTACAGGCTAACAACTGCACACAGCTGAGCTGAAGTAGACTTGCATGCTATCACCCATTAGCTGACCAGCTGTAGCCTCCTGTAAGAGCCCTCCCCAATTGCATAGTAAAGGTGTTGTCTTGAGCCTCAGGGGAAACAAATGGTTTACTTTGCTACAGGAGCTTGGTGAAGGCTGCTTTGCAGCTAACGTGTGAGGCCAAATGAAGAGTAGTGATTCCCAGAGGCACTACATCTTCACGTGAAGCTTGTGCTCAAAGACCAGCACTGGTTGCAGAGTATTAGAGATCTCTAATTTTAAAAGTCCTAAATGGTTTGAGATGTACCTACGTGAGAAACAGTATTGCAACAACGTAGTATAGAACTCAGATGCATCAGCTGGATCCCATCAGTGTTTGGGAGCTGTTGGCTGAGCGTTTTCAATGCAGTGTCCCCTTCTGGGTCCAAAATATCCTTAATTGATATTGATTCTCTTTATGGGCTTCCAAGCCCATCGACTCTTGCCTCAGGGAAAGGATATAGCTAAGCTGAGGTTTGAGCTAGGTGAATAATGTGGGTTATAATGTTTGGCTGGAGCAGGAGCCTTTTCCTCTCAGGGAAGCTGTTGAGCTTGTATTTACGCTTTTAGCTCTCTGTCACTTAAGTTGCACCTGGAGCCTTTGGATAGCCACTGACTCATAGCAGTCAAAATTAATAACACATCAAGTCTGCCTCTGTGTTACCTATCAAGTCTGTGTGGCGCAGTGTGCTGTCTTGTGTCTACGTAGGTGCACACAATCAATTAAGTGTTGTTAGTGCTTCATACCATAATCAGAAGCAACACTTTAGCTCTCTGTCAGAATACATATGGCCTGCAGGATTGTCATGTAGGACTCATGTAAGAAGACTAAACTAGAGTATTGTTAGATGCATCCTTCTCCTTTTATTTCAATGTATATAGTGCACAAATTACCCTTATTTATCATATTTTGGTGCAGAAGCATTTCTTATCTGGTTGGGGTTTTTCTGTCTGTGGCTTGCCCATATCTACTGTGGTTAACTTAACACTGTTTTCCCTTTTGAGGACGGCCTAATCACCATCTTATTCTTTTATTTCTTTAGCGGTGCCTCCCAAATTGAAGGAAATGAAAAACCAAGAGGTTGCTGTGGGTCAGAAGCTAGTGCTAAGGTGTGAAACCACTTCAGAGTACCCTGCGCTCAGATTCAAATGGTTAAAGAATGGGAAGGAAATAACCAAAAAAAACAGACCCGAAAATGTCAAGATCCCCAAAAAACAAAAGTAAGTACAGAGACATATCTCACAATTGGGGCTGGGAGGGGTGGGGAAAAGGCTGTCCAGAAGAAAGCAAGCACTGAAAGTATTAACTGCAGTATCATAAAGGTAAAGTCTATGAGTTACAGAAGGAACTTTAAGGAAGCAGACGCTGACATCATGTTTTTTGAATGTATGGATAAAGTGGTATAAATATTTCATAAATAATTTTCCCTTTCCAATGCATGTTTCTGTTCTGATAGCCAAAGCCTCTCTTCTTAACCAGCAAGCCTTGGAGACAGGCCATTTTTAAACTACCGATGAGAACAGAGGTACCTTATGTTTGTTGTCTGAAGTCCAGGAACATTTAAAGTCATCAAAGCAGTGTAGATTTGAAAATATTTTTGAGATTTGGTTTGCAAGCAATATAGTTCTAAAGAATAGCTGAATACTTTCTGCAGTGGCACCAAGTGTGATATGCAAGCATGCAGCAGTCCTTTATTAGAGGCATTCCAGCAATATGCAGAAAAGGCACGGTTCTAGCAGATGCTGTATGAGTAGCACAGCTTGCAAATCTTGTCTTCTTGCCTGGTGGAAAATGTCCCCACTACGCAACTGTTGACCAGTGCCAAAGGATTGACTGGTGCCTTTCTCTGCAGGGAAGGCAGAAGAAGCTACACAATGCATTTTTCTGCATTGATGGAGGAAAAGAATTTTGCTGTGTGGTCACTACTTCGTTGGTTATGTTTAGAAGTTTTGACTGTGGCTGCTCTTTCATCAAAAGGAGTCATGAAAATCTGTCTGAATCCAGCCCACCAACTCTCACTTCTGCTCTCAGTATACAGGAGTGCAGTTTGCTGGAGTGGACTTTGCCTTTTCTTCATATAATGAGGTTTTGGGGTAGGCTCTACAATAGATCTTTTCCTCCTGGATGTTAAGTGCCCCCACACTTCACCAGATCTCATCTTGCTAGGCAAAACAGCAGCCAAAATCAAAGAGGCACTTGACCTTCCAGACTTGTTCAGGTTGAAAGCCAGATGCCCTGACTTCCCCTGTGGTTTCTTGTGCCCCAGCCAAGAGCTGATGAAATATGGAGGGGCCCAGAGCAGCAGGCCATGTGCAATGATAGCACAGACAGCAAGAAGGAACTGGTAATGTCTCTTTCCAGCATTTGTCAAATGGAGCCGTTCCAGGTGGCAGGTAGCCTGGCAAACTTTCTGAACCCATTTGCAGGGCCATATGTCTCTGTCAAGAGTTGTGTTGTCATTCCAGTCTGTACAGAAAATGTTCAGGTCAAAGCCTGGTCCTCAGGAGAGTGCTCTCTGTGAGGGGGTAAAGTGTTTTTCCTTCTGTTACATTTTGGCTAATGTTTATTGACGAAACTCAGTGTTTCTGGGATTTCACCATCTGGGGCTTTGTCAGTTGGGTAGGCACCATTGGATCAGTAACTACCCTGGCTTCTACCAGATACTGGGAGATGGTGGAGACAGCATGAAATGGTTTTTAAAACCCAGAAGTCTACTAGAATGATCCCAATATCTCTCAAAGCTCTATGGAAGAGAGAGAAAGAGGGAGAGAGGGGGAGAGAAAGGAGCTGGCAGAAGGGACACTAACTAACAGCCACTTATTAGAGCATGCACGTGGACCACTGAAGACTGTTTTTCAGGTTTGTATGTGAAAACACATTTAAAATTCCCTAAAAGATACACAGCACACAGAAAAAAAATAAAAATGTTGCCTCCTTCTGGAAAGTGGAGATCTGATTTCCTTGTCCTTCACTGTAAGTGGGCAGAGGGCGGACTTGGATTTCACACATGTGCTACCCCAGCCAAGGATATCACTCATCCTTAGAATTTCTGTCTCCATTTTGTGTTTTAAAACAGAAATTTCAGCATGGAACGTAGAAGATTTTCTGCTCACAGATGTGAAAATCACTAGATGTAGAATATGAAAAGGGAGAAGACACGGGTTGCCTTTGAAAATTTTGCTTTTGCTGGTATCTGAAGGATTTTCCTTATATTTCTGCTTTTAGATTTTAGCCTGGGGACATATCAGTACTTTGCCATTTTCTTTTCTTTTGCTGTTTTTGTGTGCTTCCAGCATAGCGTAGGTGTGAACAACTTTAGAGGAGATAGATCTTCTTTAGAGAAAAAGTGGGAGAGGTACATGCTCTAAATTTAGAGGAAAAGGGAAGAAGAGGGAGCAAAGAATGAATGTATAAGAGGATGTACATATTGCAGTAAACAAATACACATTGAAAAAAAATCCTGTTCCAAATGAAAGGAAGGAATATCATTGAGTTTTTTCCATTTTTTTCTATATATTTATTTTTGTTGACAACACATTGATAAACGTTTGTCATGTACCTGTGCTGTACTACTATGCATGTACCACACTGTTACTACAGGTATTTTAATGTGAACTCTTTACTACTGTGAAGTGTGGGAAAATCAGCTATGAAGGCTGAAGTAGTAATGGAGCTATCTGGGATTGATGTCCACTTTAGAGGTCAAATGTCTACATAAAAAGTAGGGTATGCTTCTGCAGCGCCATTGTTAGCACACAGGGTAAAACAGTCTTGACTCCTTCAATCCAAACATTTGAGAATAATATTTTCTATATATTTAAGAAAACTTTGCTGATTTTTAAGTAGTGTCTGAGAGACAGAAGTGATTTTTTATATTTTCATGGTTTACAAAAAATCAGCTTTGTGCCATCATTGTGGGATGGTAAAACAAAACTTGTTCATTGTGGGAAAAAAATAAGTGTGTTTGAGCACTGGATATTTAGCCTGGGATTTTTTAACAAACTGTAAAAATTTCTAGCAGAATTATGAAGTTTCTAGCTTAGAAACAGAAAATGGAGACCTTAGCTTCACACCTGGAGCAGGCATGGAAAATATGGTACTGCAGCTTGGTATTTTGGGGTACATCTGCCCAGGGTGAGTGCTACTGCTTCACAAGATCTCCAGAAGTGGAGCAGATGCTGGCTGTGTTTTCCTACTTTTATAAGAGTTTAGAAGACACTGTGACAGTGCAGGTTTCCTCAAGGCTTATCCTTCTGAAGACTAGCCCTTCACATAAAATGAGCTCCAGGGATCACTCCTGTGAGTTCGCTAGGATGATTCTGGGGTGGTTGATTCAGAAGATGCAGGATGGAACATACGATGACATTACAGTGCAGCAGGTGAATCACACTAAAGCTGTGTGCCCCTTCTCATCCCACTGGAAAGTCAAGAGAAACTAAGAATTTAAAATTTGGTGACAGGTATTTAAATACTCACTTTTTATCCTAAATTTGTCATGGAGTAACAGCGTACAGCCAGTGAGTTTTTGCTGCTCTTAGGATTGTTCGTGATCCATTATGCCATGTTCTATTGATGGATCTGTACAAGCTTAAGCTGTTTCTGTATGTCAGTGTAGACGCAGTAAAAATTAAGCACCAGGCAAGGCCCTTTCACTTGCCGTTTAAGCATTCCTGCTCATCTGCTTATACTGGTAATGTTTCATGTTCTTTCTCTGCATTTCAAACCCACGTGAAGACCTCACATTTTTGTGTTGGTGTCCTGTACAGAATCAGGGTCTCTTCATTACATGAACTACAGGATTTTTGGGCAGGAGCTGATGGCTTTGGATAGAGCAGTGCGTGAGAAAACTTCGTGTACAAGTGCCCTGTATCTTGGGTTTCATCCAAGCTTAGCCTGGATATTTGTTCGCAGACAGGCAATTCTGGATGACAGATGGAGCCTGGAAGCAAAATGAATTCAAGCAGTCAGATAAGGTGGGCTGGGACTGTATTCTGCAATGCATTTTTTCTCTATCATGTATGAATATAAGATCAGCAGTGCCGTAGTACTGATGGACTAAAGATGTAGCAGAGCAAACTGTAGAGGGAGAGGCATTTTTTGGTGTAGCATGGTACAGACTGAAAACAGAGCAAGAATTTAGGTATAAAATCCCTTATCAGTGACTTTAAGCAAGTACTGTTGGAGCACCATATTGCTATAAAGGGCTGTTTCATTTACAGCCATTTGTGAGTCATCTTTTGCTCTGACTGTTTTGAATTCTGTCATGATATGTCTTGATAATATCCTTAAAGCTATAAATATTTGTTTTGTTTCTCGTTCTTGAAGAATTTTTCTATGAACAAGACAAAATTTGGATTGTTAAAAGTAGATTTGTAAGCCATATGGTTGTTTTACCTATTTTAATATCATCCTAGAATTGTAAGAGGAAGCCTCACTTCCTTAACTTTCTCCGTAGGTGTCATGTAAAACAAAGAGAATTAAAAAAATGTGTAGGGTAAACAGAGTTACTGCATCTAAAAGCCAAGAGTGCCATGAAGGATGTTTGCATCAATATTACTTAATGTCATAGAGAGGAGAAGAGACTGCAGCAGACATGCAGTGAGTGCCCAAATAAAAGTGATATCGCTGCAGCTGTGCTTGCTTATCAAAGAGAGTTCCCTAAAGAACGGAGTCTGCTTATGTTTTCTTTTGAAATACCCTGAAGCTACAGCCTGCTCTCCTTATAGACAAATGTCCGCAAGAGTAGCTGAAAGATAACCTGTGGGATATAGGAAATATCATGTGTCTATGCAAGCTGTTATATGGTATAGACTACTTCCAAGGCAGGTCTTCAACAATCTGTTGCAAGGGGAGGTGTGTGAATAGGTGGCAGGAAGTTAAATAGCAGGCTGTTTATACTGTGGTGCTAAGTGTAGCTGTAGATGCAAAATTCCATCCAAAGAGACAGTAGCTTCTGTCTTTTCCACTGTACTCACATACTCCTTGTTGCCACCACCTGGAGTCTTCTCTTACATGCTATCTGAAATGCAGTGAGGTATACAGCCCGGTAAATTAATTCAATATTGGGAACTTGAGAAATGTCTCCAAATTGTCAACTATTCAGTTGTTTACCTTTGAAGCAAACCTTAGCAAACTGATAATCCTAGGTTGGCTGTTGCCTCTTGGGAGGCCAGTGGACTCAGGAAAGCAGCCTTTTTTTTCATGGCATGACAGGAAATGTTTGTGATGTAGGTTTCAAGTAGAGCTGGGGATTCCTGCTGGCACAGTGCTCACATGGGAGCCACAGTGCTGACTCCTCAGTGTTAGGACATTTGCATAGAGGCAGGAAAGGCTGAGCTGCCTATAAGCAGCGGATGGGATAGTTGACTGTAATGAGGGAGAGATGGCTCAGAAGGGCACGTTGGAAGCAGCGCTGAGTATTTTGGTTGCTCCAGAAGCACTGCTGCTACAAAGACTTAACTTTGGTGTGAACCCAGCCCTGCTCAGTGGTTCCCAGAAGGGGTAACCATTTGTATAGTCTGAATGAAGAGTCAGAAAATGTGCCTGTGCTGAAGCAAAGCAGCTCCCCAGGCACTGCTTAGCTCAGCACCCGTTGGTGTGACTAAGAGATTTTAGACTGAGGAACCTCTGCCTCCTGGGGGTAGCCCTTAGTGTTAGGATAGGCTAACATAGGTAAGCCTGTGTTCATGCACTTTACTAAGCAACTATTCTGTGGATAAATGAAGGGGCTTTACTACAGGCAAAAACTTCCACAAAGCACTTATTTTAAACAGAAACTAGGAACAGCGGTAATTTGTATATTTTCCCCAAGCTAGTCATTCTCTGCAGTCTAGATAATGGGATTATTGACATCACATGAGTTGGGGACCCCTTGAATGACACCAGAACATGTTCTTACCAAATTAATGAGCAGGCAGGAGTTCTGCATTTTGAAATCTAATCTCAAAACCTTGGAGACTGATTAAATTACATCTCTGAGCCAGGAACAAAATGTAGCTTCATGCAAATTGTGCTCCTGCCCATAATTTTTTGCTAGTGCTGGAGAATGATTTACTATTGGGGTTTCAGAGGCTGTTGAAGAGAGTGGTGTGTCCTAATCTCATGATTATTTAGTCAAATGTTGGATATATATAGTACTTACCCAGAACTCTGCTACTGGCAATGTGAACCAGTAGAAAAGGGTAATCTATTTTAAAATTACCCCCATCTCCATGGCATCAGAATAACCAACAATTTAGTTGAGGAAGGAAGGCTATTTTACAGAGATTTCCTTTAAGAACAAAGCCTCCTCTCAAGCAGAAAAGCATAAATAAGCATCCTTAATTGAGTTCATTAATACGCCTGTATTCCAGCATCTTGTAGGAAAGAGATTTTTTTTACCGCCCTCCCTTCTTTCAAACCTGGTTAGTGTTAATCTGTCAGAGTATGAGAACAGAAAACAAGAATCCGTTGAGGGTAAAAGTGCATTAGTTGATGCAGTGACTGTTACTCCAGTAGAGGACACTTACATGCTTTTTGTCATTTCACAGGAAATACTCTGAGCTTCATATTTATAGAGCCACGTTGGCTGACGCTGGGGAATACGCATGCAGAGTGAGCAGCAAACTAGGGAACGACAGTACTAAAGCCAGTGTTATCATCACAGACACCAATGGTAAGGCTTGGCTCTTTATTTTACTATTATATTCAGAAAGACCTTGACTTTTCTGTTATTAGGGCAAAAGAGTCCGAAGGAGGAGGAAGATGTGCAAGTGAAATGGAAGCAGAAATGCTGAAATCTGTTAGTTGTGCTGAGAAAATGAAGCAGGCCTGACTTGGCTCCTCTGTCATTGAGATGCTTGTCTTTCCTTACTCAGTCAAATAGGATGTCTCCTGTGGATCTCCTGTGGCTCTTTCTGTGATAGACTTCCCAACATGAAGACTAAGTCACAGTCTAAATAGATGAGATGAGAAGATAATGAAGGAAAGGAAATATTTTAATTCTTGCGGTATATATGAATAGCAGAGGCATGAGAGTCCTGAAGGGAGCTTTCATTTACCATAAACAAGTCTTAATCTAACTCCTAAACCAGAGCTCCCCTTCTTCTCTTCCATTTGCATGGTTCTGGTTGCCACAAGTTTTCCTTTCACAGATGTTGATAGCTTTAGTTTTTTTTCTTGATTTATACCATAGTAAAGACAAAGGCATATTATTCAAAGGCAAGAGTGTACCTTAAGGCACCTTCATGTGCTGTATTTTAAACTTTTTTTGAGAGGAACAGAGATTCTTAGTTACCTGAACAATTTTAAATTATTATAGATTTGTTAATTGTTTTTGCAGAGCTCCTTCACTTCATTTCACTGATACTAAGTTCTAAATGCTCCTTATAGAATTTAAGAAGTGTTTTCTTGTACATAAATGTTTTAACATACTGTATCTCCTTGCACATGCACTAAAGGCTGTGGTTCAGCTGAAATCTTCTTTCTTAACTGTGACATTGTCTAATGTAGTTCTGATAATTCAAACTCATGCATCTAGCTAACGGTGAAGTATCAAACAAACATGCTGTCATTAGCAAACGAAGTATATGTTATGTGTGTACATGAGATGAGTTTGAAGATGATGTTGCAATGGGAATTAAGCAGTGGTGCTTTTTCTGTTCCACACTGTGCCCTAAAGCAGGATATAGGCATTTCAATAAATAGGAAAACAAATGTAAACCTTTGCCAGTGGGATTTGTCTTTGGATATCTGCTGTTTTGTGGTCACATGGTGATTGCTTGACTATATTCACATTGTGTATTTGCTATTCTAATTCATTAACTGAAGAATCCCAAGTGCTAAGATTTCAGATGAGCTATCTGGTATTATAGTCATGATCAGATGTCAGGAGACTCATATAAAAGATCAAGTGTTATTTACTGGAATGTTATTAGGAGCAAAAATGTGTAGGTGTTTCTGTGCAGCTTAGTAAATGCTCTTGGTTTCCATGAACACAATTTTTGATTGCTCACTAGCTGCTTACATGGAAAACTCCTATACTGTTTCCAAGGAACTGGAGTTTCCAAAACTTGGCTGTAGGCTCTGTGCCTGCGCAATGATACAAATAAATGCAAAAAATGTGTGGGCATCCTCCACTACTCCCTCAGAGAAGGAATGGTGACCTATCTGGGGAACGCATAGGAAGGACTTCATTCCTACTTTGTGACATGAATTTTTGAACTTCCTTTTGGGCTGTCCTGAATGACAGCAAAACACTTCTACTGTAGAGAATCAGGGGCCTGGATTTGAACGAGAACATTTGCAGGCAAACCTTTCAATGTGAATTTGTAATTGATATGTTAGAATTTGTCTAATCTTGTTGTGAAACATAAGTCGTTTAAAACACCATCATGCATGCAAACAGGGAAAAATTGGATCCAACCTAAACGTGGCAGCTGGCTCTTTTCTGTGAAGATCTGAACTGGAAACTCAGTGATATCTGAACTGAAACATCTCAGTGACATTTGATAACCTAGAATCAGGCATGGCAGCCTTCACTGGATGATTAAATCATCATGCATATTTGGTTGCCACACATACATTTGAGCCCCCTCTGCTTACAGTTTCTTATAAATTACCAGTAAAATAGTTCCTAATTTTTCTCCTAAGCATGGTATTTTCCACCTGGACTTGAGGAACAGCATGGGCAACATCTGGTGACTTAAGAGCAATGGATCCCTAAGGCCTCAGAGGGCAACATCTGCTTTCCAAACAGGGACAGACCCCCAGCTCTGGTGACCTCCTCACCCCTTCTTCCACCACATTCCCTGACCTCTTCCCCTTGCTGGCTTAATGACTGATTTGGGATCCAAACTTGGTAATGAGCCCTGAAGGATAGTCATTATTCAGGTCCCGTATATGTGTGGTCCTGCTCGGTTTATGGAGGGAGAGGGAAAGAAAGGAATCAACCTAAAAAAAAAAAATAGCTCTTATTTATTTCCTGGGCTTTTAGGGAAGACTTTGGGATTCTGGCAACCCAGGAGCCAGCTGTAGAAAACTATCATGTGGACCCCTAAGAAGGGTGAACCTCTTCAGGGTAGACAGAATGGTTGTTGGTCATTTGTGAGAACCTTATCTTTAATTAGGCACTTCATGTACTCTGTTGGCACTTGCTTGCTCACCTGGCCACGCTTGTTAAATTGCTGTCCATGAACTATTAGATCCTCCTTTTCCTTTATGCCATGTACTTTAAGACTGAGGGTAAATAAGGAGATGATACTTCTGGAAATCAGGTTATTTTTTTTTCCACTAAGATATTATTACTTCTCAGTGTAAAAATCCTGGGGTTAATTCCCTACTTTTTTTTTTTTTTTGAAAGTTTATCTATTTCGGTTGACATTTTCTTTGCTGTTTTCCCACAAAAGGGATAGATCAAAGGTCTATCTAGCATTGTGCCTTATCTCTAACACCAATATTAAGAAAAGTTGCATGAAGAGTAAGGCACAATCTGTGACTTTTTTTCCCCAAAAAGAATAGGAGAAAAACACACCTTTTTCACTAAAGCCATGCATATGAAAATGACCAATTTTTATTCCCTGTACCAAAGCATAGAAATTTGGGTATTTCTCAATAGACCACTGTAAAATTTTCTCTCTCTTTTTTTTTTTCAATGAGAAAAGCACTTTATTTTTCCTGGATCTAATTCCCAGGAATGATAACACTTTCTTCCTTAAATAGTAATAGTCAGTGCAATAGCCCAAGTCTTTCTTACTTCTACTGTTATTATTGTCATTGCTGTTAATTAAAACTGCCCTGTTTGTTCTTATGCAAGTTTTCACTATACGTGAACACACCTACAAACACACATGCAGGATGTGCACTGTGTACTTTCTTGTAACATTTCTCCTTTTAAAGACACATCAAGTCTCGTTTCTAGAGCCACATCTATGGATAAAAAATGCAGCAAATGTAAAAATAGGTAGGCAAAATCTGTTTAGCATTCATATGAACAAGTAGTGGGAGCTCTTCTGTTTCCCTTTCAAATTTCTAATGAGCATAAGTTGCCCACAGGATATGAGCTGCATTCTTAATTTCATTCACTCTTATTCATGTATGCTCCCCTAAGAAAGATTGTAATTGAGGTCAGTTGAGAGCCATGAAGTACTCCTGGAGTTGTATAAATCATACACAGGTTTGGTTGTGATAATAGCTACTTTTTGCAACCTAATTTGTCTCTTTAGCCAGGCAAAGGATTCTTGCAGTGAACTTTTTCATGGCCTTTCTCATGAATATAAGAATTTAGCTCAATAAAGGACACTGAGAAAATACTTTCTACCACAACCAAAGCTTTTAACTACATGTTTGAAAACTTTATCACAAAAAATCTCATCTAGATAACTAGGTAAGTGACCTCATTTTCTCAAGTGTAGAGTGTGAAGGCTGAATCCAGTGTCAGCCTTACACTTTAAAACCCATTGACCTAAATCCTTTGTCACACTAAGGAGATTTGTTGCGCCCAGCATGGCTCAGCATGCACAGGGGCGGATTCCTGCAGAGATGTTTCAGAAGTCAGCAGTCTTCAGTGTTTGCAGCTGCTGGATTGTGGTGGGGTACTGTGTGAGTGCTCATCCTGCACGTCTGTGCAAAGTGAGCTGACATCACTTGAATCGTTAGTAGGGGTGGCTGGGACAATCTCACCTGAATTGAAAGGAACAGGAAGTGTTCGGATGATAGTTACACTTAGCTCAGCAGTGGGCAGAGGTAAATGGCCTTGGTAAATTCATGAACTACACAGGCAATGGCCTGATAAACTCATGGTTTTGCATCCTTATTACTTGCAGCTCTGCTAACAGAACTGTGCAGTAGCCAGCAGAGATCTGATATTCATCATTTGTTAAAGATTAGTTTGTGAGCATAGTCTCTCTTCTAAAGGTAGTCCGTAGCTGATCTTCAAAAAGATGACCGAGAAACAAGTAATTAAAAGCATTTTCTTGCATCTAATACCCATTGAGCATGTGGCCAACTGTGAAACATCTCAAATGCAAGAAAAGTCCCTTCCTACATATGCATTAATCTGAGATTTGATGAAAGCAGGAATGTTTTTCATTAACATAGTTACAGGTTATCTAGTTCTTTGTTTTTTGTTTTTTGTTTTTTTAACATGGAAGGCTGACATAATGGGTCATATTCTCAGTGGGTGCAAATGAGCACGCCTGGGACAAACTTCAATGGTTTTGGCCTCAAAGACAAGTGTTGCCATTTCTCTGCCTGCTGAAGAACAAGTGTCAGATGTTGCAGATACTTCCCTTTTCTCTAGATATATGGCAGCTATGTGTCTGACTGACAAAATCAGTGCAAACGCCTTAAGTCACTAGCAGAAAATAAACCTCAGGATGACATGAAGCATTTTTCCAGCTCTTACTTGAATCTCCCTCAGAGCTGAAGTTGTTGTCCTTGCCAGAGTCCTCAGGGCCATCTTGGAAGCTGAAACCAGAACCCATGAGATCAAACCCTCAGTTTAGTGAAGCAGGCTTTTTGTGCTAGGCCTGAGGCAAACTAGCAGAGGAAAAATGGGCTGTAAGGGCATTCAGAGGGCTCTTCACAAAAGCATCGGTATGGCTGTTAGATATTTGTTTATCCCTGGAAAAAAAACGGTCTCTCCTGAGCAAGACCTCTTGCCTCCCTGAGCAGTGCGTGTTGCCTTGGCTTTGAACTGTCCCCTCTCAGCAGCCCAGGCAATGCTCCCTGCCCAGCAGGATGGATCAAGATGCCAAGTTCAGCAAGAGTGCTGCAACTCGCTTTTGTGTTCAGAGGGCTCTTCTTCATCTCATCGTAAGAGACAGAAGGAGTTGGAGCTGGTCAGAGTTGAGGAGATGGGACTGAGAGACTGCAGGGACCTGTCCCCTAAAGTATCCCCCCAAAAAAATTTCCTGCCCATCCTTGCAACATTTTTCCTTAAGAAAGCTCCAGCACAAACATATTCAGTTTCAGGAAATGGCACCTCACGAAATCTGATCACTTCCTAGGAACTCCAGGGGACAGGGATGGAGCATCTGAGGTTGCTGCTCCTCACAGGGAAACAAGCTGTGATCTCCATATCTTCAGCAACTGCAAGTACCATGACTGAAACATACTTGTGCTTTTCCACCTCTGGCAAGTATTGAAGGTTCCCACAAGCAGCCTCATGTTGTTTTCAGCTGGTTCATTGTGTGGAACAGTGTTGTCCTTCTTGTTGAAGTAAAATGTCTCATTTTTTACCATTGTGGTGGTAAATAAGCACTACACACAATTTTTCAGATGTTACCATACACTGTTAGTGTTGCTAGTATGAAAATCACAAACAAGGCTTGGTAATGTGCAACTTAGCCATGTTTTCCAAGCATATCTCTTGACACATTTCTGATGTGGGGGGCTCTGGCTGTGTCTTCCACCAGAAGGAATACTTCCCACCTGTGTTTTAATGACACAGCCAAGCCTAGGGAGGCAGCAATAAGAAGTACTCCAAAGAGCTCAGCACAAGCACTAAAAGGAGCATGGTTTCTTTAACTGCGAAAGAAAAGGTTGCTCCAGTCATGCCAGATGCTTAGCTGCTCAGCTGTCAGACCTGTTCTATCTCTGTTATGACTAAGAAAGGTTAATTGCTCAGACACCCTCAGTGCAAAACAGCAAACTGCCTCCACTGCTGACAAATGGTCCTGAAAGCTATCTGGCTATGGGCCACTATGTTCCAAAACCTAGTGCAAAGGTTTTGACCTTAAAAAATGTTACTGATGATACTCATTTCCATGCCACACACCACTGGCTATCAGGGAAATGCTGCATAGCACGTTCTCTCTCATTAATGAGATGAAAGCAGGTTCTGTTGCCCAGACAAACAAGATATTTGCCAAAGGAAACTAGACCAAAAGGGAAAAAGTACTAACAAGATAGAAATTAACGCTCTGGCTCAACACAAGCTTAATGATAAGAATCCTGAGGGGAAGACAATTGGGCCAGGTTCTGTCTCTGTTCAAGACTCTATGCAGACTGAAGAACATGAGCAGGGGACTATCTGGTCCAGAACCAAAGAACGCAAGAAGAACTTTCTTAAACTGCCTTTTCCTATGTCTCTTTTGAGGCTTTTTCTAAACCATTTTTTGTTTGGCCTACCAGAGAATTCTTGGTGTGCCTTGAGGATTCAAGGCAAGACCTCTTCCCTGGCACTTGTGTCCTTTCTCCAATCATGGAACTCAAACGTGTGCAGCAGTACTGAGCTGCACAGATCTGAGGTGGGAAACTGTTGTGAGAACCTGAAGAAAACTGAGATGCATAGTACTGAGGAGTAGTTTGTTCATATCTACGGAAGTCCATGTGGTTGTGTCTTGTAGTGTCAGCAGTGCACAGAAAGGTGGATGGTGTCATTAGAAAAAGGGCAGTCCAGTGGAAGAAGTCCATGGCACTGTGTCACTGGCAATAGCACATCTCCATAGGACCAGGATGGAAGAGCAACTTTTCTCATCTCTTCAGCAAAGCAACTGATTTCCATCACAGCAGTCATCCCATGGGAGGCTGGATTTGCATGTGTGACTGAAGATTTCACTGAAGTGGCAAGTGACATTATTGGATGTACTTAGCAGCCATCGAAGTGATATGAGAAGGAACACATCTCTGCAAAATTTAACTCTCTAGAAGCGTAAGGAGTGAATATTCATTCTGACGCCTTCCAGAAGCAGAACCATCTGTGTGATTTCTCCTGTTGCCACTGATCAGTTATTCCCAGGGGAGAATGAAAGACTGATCAACTGGCTTCTTTGAGAAGTAACAGACTTTTTCTTCAGTCCCACCAGCAGACACCATTGCACCATTGTTTTTCTTTTTTTTCCCAAAAGGAAACTTTTGCAAATTGATGTCTGGTTGCAGCCTCTGCAACTGAAACAGAATTTAAGCTTGCTTCTTTGAGCATCTTTTTCCTCTTTTCCTCCTCCATTTTTGGAGCTGATTGCTGTTAGAGGAACACCTGGCTCCACATTATAACTTCTTGTTGCCTCTTATGTCTTCCAGAGAGCACCAGCAAGATACCAGTATCAACAGAAGGGACAAAAACTTCTTCACGTAAGTTCTATTAATAGTCTTCCTCTCTGTTTCTCTTTGTTTCTTCCTGAACTGCTTCTGCAGCTGTGAGACTGCTTCTTCTTATCACCTGCCTCAGTTCACCTGCATCCAGAGCCTCAGAGCCTGCTTATGATCTTGAATGCTGGATCCACTTCAGGGACTAAGAGATGAATGAAGAAGGGTTAAGCATACCCATTAGTATCCTGGAGCTGTACTGAGGATTATAACGTGGCCTGCAGTTGTCAGCCTGCAAGCAGCCCAAATGAAAACATACTTGAGTTGTTAGGACTTATGTTTTAAAAAGCACTTGTTGCTCCTGTTCCTGTAAATCCTAGCACTGCACATGAACTTGAGCATATGGATATACTGATGCTTCCAGCAGAAAGAATGCTGCCTAGACTGCTCTGTTCTTCTGGTCTCTAGGTGGATTGCCTGACAGCTCTTCAGGATCTGTGAAGGTAGACACTACCACAGCTTAACTACTTTCAAAACTGCCTTTGGCATAATAGGAGCCTTCCCCAGGTGGTTTCCTTTCAGGCTGGTGGAATTCTGCTTTCAAGATCCCACTTGCAGTTATATATTTCACACCTCTAGAGTCACTCCTGGAATGACCCCAATGAGAAGTCACTTTCATTATTTTAACATTGGAGTTACTTCATATATGGTCACAATTCCAGCATTTATCTCTACTACTGAGTTTGGCCGAGGGAGCTGTGGATAGGCGTGTGTAAGCCGAGCATCCCAAGGATTTACAAGATGCACATATCCTGCTTGGCAGAGAGGCTGGGGTCCTGCTAGCTTTTTGAGAAAGCTATGTCTGGCAGAGACAGGTTTTAGTGTGAGATGACAGTGTTTGTAGGCTAGATCAAGGAAAACAGTGTGATTGCCAGATTTTGCATTTAGCATGCCTGCAGCCTTCCCTTTGATGCATCTGCGTGTGTGGCGACCTACTTCTGAAATCTTGGCACCGCTGCCTGACAGAAAAGCCATTGGATGTGCCCATATTCTTTCATGTTCTCAGTGGGGCCTGTCACCAGTGCTTCACTGGGTATCTGTAAGACCACATAGCTAATAGCAAGTGTCCTGTAACCATTGGAACCATTCTTGTTCAAAGAAGGTGACATGCTGGTCAGTGACTCCACTGTGCTCCCCCTTCTGCAGCAAGAATGCAGACCCTGCACTCTGCTCCCTTCTTTCCCATGAAATATGTTTCTTGTTCATGAGTGGTCTCTTTCCTTGCCTGTGTCCCTTCCAGTGCCTGCTGTTACATTACTGCTCTCTTCTTTGCTGCTTTTGTTGACTGGAGGGAAGGAGGCAGGCATGTTCAAAAGGCTGGCTGCATTCCTGATAAATCCGCTGCACTTGCAAATTCAGTGCCAGGCGGCACATCATGCTGTTGGCCTGAATGGTAGCAGAAAGCAAAAAGTTCGATGGCTGCATGTTGAGATCTTCTAATGTGCATCTCTATGGCATTCTGAATAGGTCTTTGCTATGTGGCTGGATCAGATATCTGCTTGGTGCCAAACCCAGCTTGATGCCTGGGTCCAGACCACTTCAGCTTTCCCTGCCACTGCAGCATTCTTCTGCTGACTGATAATGTCTGAGATCTTGAGCATCACTTATTTTTTCCAGGCCTTACAAATGCAAATAAATTGTCAGTGTGCTGCTTCTCCAGTTGGAGATTGGCTGTTGTGAATGATGATATGTGAATCACCAGGTGTTGATAGGAGGGCTTACAGAGCAGTCTTAGCTTTCAAGTGTGGTTTTACTCTGGCTAAAAGCTGACTCTATTAAGCAGCAGGTTCATCTTTTCTGCCTAACATGGCATGTTGCTAAATATTTCACTAAAGAGCATGCCGTATGCCTCACCTGCTCCTAGGGATTGCAGGCTGGTTGCCCCTCTCTCAGTGGCATGTCACATTGCTGCCTCAAGCTGACTGCTCTCCCTGCAGACACTTCCTTCCACCTGACAGCACTCCTGAAGCACGCTCCTGAATTCTTTTTTCATGCATGACACTACATTCTGCTGGACTCTAAGGCAGTGAAAGCCTGTGCAGCCACCCAAATGCCTAGTCCCATTTTGCTGCAAGGTTCAGTTTCTTACAGCGCAGGAGGTTCAGCCCCTGTACAAGGCTGGCATGCTTCTTTCATTAACTTTTCTGAGTGCTTCCTTTGTGTGATTTCTGCTGAGGTCTGTTTCCTTCAGCTGTCCTACAAGATTATTTGCCATCTTGAGAATGGTTCTTTTTTCTTTCTTTGCAACTACTTCGGGTCTGGTGCTGTGTCCAGTTTTACTCTGGAACATGTCCTGCTCTCCCTTCCAGCTAGAGCTTTCTCCAGAGGTTGTAGGACCTGCTGTCTTTTAAGCCACAGAGATCCTTATCCATAGTTGTGGAGTCCTGACTGCTCATTTGGAGTTAGGAAACTAGAAGATAAGCAGATAGTGTCTCCTGGGTTGGCATGGGGATCTTCAAGACTGCTTTCCACTTTCCTCTGATGCTGTCACAAACAGCTGAACATTTTGCTCTCTCTTTGCCAGTTTTCTCCTGGTCTTCTCTCCCAGGACTGTGGAGCATTTTTGCTGTAACTGATTATTCACAGTGTGCCTAGGGCACACTGTACCAACTTTGAAGTTCTTTGCTTTCTGGACCTATCTCATTTTTTTCATCTGCTTCAGTGGGTTTCTGATTACTGCAGAAAGAGAAATTAAAAAAAAGAAAGAAAGAAAGAAAGCCCTTCTTGGGAAAAATGTTTGTGCTTCTCCGTTATAACAGTGTAGCTGTGGCTTTATTCTTACAACTTTGTTGTTACCTTCTGTGTGTTGCAGAACGCATGCTTAGGATACAAGCTTCAACAGAAGGAACAAATACTTCCTCCTGTAAGTACATACAAGCTGTTTAAATTATTGCTGGCAAGCATCTTGGATGCAGGTAGGATGGGTCCCTGGGCAAGTCTGATTTAGTACTTGATCCACAGATGGCAACCCTGCTTGTGGCACAGGGTGTGAACTTGATGATCCTTGAAGCTATTCTATGATTCCATGATACGATTCTATGATTTTCTACCCTCTAGCTCAGCAAACAATGTGCTTCTATCTAAAGCTACAATAAGGGCTTGGGAGTGACTGGATAGGATTCCTGAACCTACAAATACATCATCAAAGGGTTGTTATTTCTTGTATATATGAGAATATGACTCTCAGAGCCATGTCCTTTGCAGACTGAGGGCTAAACAGCCTCCTTTAGAAATGTCAAATGCATATTTGGGTAAGGCAAGGGAAGAGGAAACCGCTTCAGTATTTCCCACCTGAAATTCCCTTCCCTGCTCCTGGAGCAGATGGAACATGCTCCAGTCCAGCCATTCCTAGCTGGAGTGCCCTTTCCTTCATCTCTGTGTCAGCTGGTGCGTGTTAGAGCTCCTCAGGCCCTTTTCCCTGTGCCCATTGGGAAGAGGATGAGGAAATTGATGGCATCTTCTTATGCATCTTCTCTCAGCTGGGACGGAGAACCAGCATGGCAGCAGCCAGTGCTGTCCTGTCACCCCTGAGGTAGAGGCTGGAGATTGTCTCTTTGTTCATCTTGAGAGTGCACTGGGATCTGCAGAGGCACAAGTGAGGAAGGTGACTCTTTTCTTCATCTGTAGTTTCTCGGGGAAACATGCTTCCCAGTGGTAATGCTAAGCACTTCCACACTATAGGGCCATCAGGCAGAGCTTTTAAATAGACCAAGACTCACTACCTGCTCAGCCTGGTTTTGCGCCATCTAGGAGGACACTTCAAACAATGAGGTCATTGGTGTTGCAGGAGGTGGGGTGTTGACCTTCTAAAGCATGAAGTATTGTAGCCGTCAGAAATGACTTTGCAGATGAGGTAGACCAGTGGTCTCATCCACCACAACTGTTCCAGCATTGCTATAAAATACAGTGCATGCTCTATAGCAAACTATACGTAGATGCCCTTAACTTAAATCTCGTAGCTACTGTAGCAGCAAAAGGGGAATGATCAAAGCCAGGTCCCTGGATACCAAACATTTTTTTGAACATTTTTGGTATTCTCTGAGATGCAGAAGATTTATTTCTATAGATTTTCTTCTCAACCATTAGGCTGATTGGTGTTTTAAGTGTGTCTTGCAGGAATTTTAGAAATCTGATAGGTTATTTAAAATGATCAAAAAGCTTTCTGCCAGCAAGGTAAGAAGAGTAAATGCTCTTGGTCTTCTTCTTCCTCCAAAGCATAGCAACAGGGAAGGCAAGAGTAATTCCTGGAGCATTTTAAAACAGTCATTTGTTTCTGCTTTGTTCTCAGTTGAATTGGTGTTTATCAGAAGTAATTGTATCCGACTCACTAAAATAAGTAATAGAGGAGAGAGAGCAGCATTGGATATTGCTGTCTGTCCTGTGTAGCAAAGGTACTAGAAATCAGGAGGGAGCTGATGTTTGTTGTTAACAGATGTGAATGTCTACTCACACCGTAGGACAGTGAGGGAATTGAGTCAACGTACTTGTTTAAAGTTGCTCAGAGCTTTTCTTTTCTGAATTTCAGTGGGACATGTCCATGCCACTCTTGTCACTGTCAATCTTGAACAGCTACAGGAGATAAAATAAACTGTTTCCTTCCACTTCTCAGGCAATGGTAGATGTTTCAGAGAAGGTGCTGGCACAGTCGCTGTTGACCAGATGCTGAGAAAGACCTGAGGACAGCAGTGATTAAGTAAACTCTCTGCCCTAAGCTTTCACAAGTGAACAGACATGTCAGGCTTTGCTTTCTTAGAATTCCAGTGACAGATGTATTCAGAGCAAAAATTTTCAAAAAATCCTGTCTCTGCCAGACGCTCCACAACACACATCCCAAAACTAAAGGTCCCTTTATCCTTTTATGTGCATACGTACTTCAACTCCAGCCAGTTTTGAGAGTGTGAGCATCCATGCTAAAGTAAAAGAGAAGAAGAAGACCATGATGTATTTCCAGTTCCACACAACAGGCTGATGATTGGATGATGCAGCAGTCCAGAGGAGGAGGTGGAAGGTTTTGTGTCCTGTTTCATAAAGTGAGACTTTTTGAGATGTGATTGCTAACAATCCCCCTGTCAACAGAAGTGATTCCCGACTTCCCTTCCATCCCACCCTGAGAACTGCCCCATATATGTTTATTTTTCATTGTGTAATACTGAAAGCTAGGTTGAAACTTTCGTTTTCTTTAACAATTAAGTTGTCTATTTTTTGTGCTCTCAATACCAGGGACTAGAGAGATCATTCTTAAGCACATCAGGACAGAATGAGAATGGAAGGCATGTTTTGTCCCCTTGCTTTCAGGGCTGCAAATCTCCAAAACACATCTCTTATGATCCTGCAATTTCCTATTGCTCTGATGTTGCACTGAAAAAAGTAAATCTGAAGCTTCACTCTAGTGCCGTGGCTTATGGCTTCAGTCAACTGTATTCAAGACTAGAGAAGGAAAGCATGTCGGTCTTTTTGCTCATCTGGGACATGTTATTGAAGGAATCTTGGCTTCTCACTGACAGGCAAAATAGCGTATGTAGGGCAGTCCTCCTTTTCTTTAGAAAAGTGGTCCAAAATGTTACATTCTCGTTTGTAAATTTGAACAGACCTGGAAAAAAGTTCAAAAGCAGTGAGGCTTCCTGTTTTAAAATGATCAGCACTGTGTATGACCTCTTGATGGAAGAATACTTCAAGAATATGTGTCAGAGAAATGAAGTGGTGGGCTTCAGGGTGTCTGTCTGTGGTGGTCACATCTCCTGTTGGCATAGGAGCTGTCTGCATTGCAGTACAGGTGTATAGACCATCCATGACACAGTGCCTTAGCTTAGTGTTTCTAAGAACGACAGCAGTTCTGAAACTCATGCTCAGAGGGTTAAACTGACTCAAGAGCTGAGTGTTTTTAGTGGTAGGAAATGAAGTTAGAGGGAGCTGGAACTTGTGGAAGTATGTTTCAGACTGGTCATCAGGGAGGGAAGCATTTACTTAATTGCATCTTGCAACATTACCTTCATGCCATTGTTTATGCTGCCCACTAAAGAGCTGCTCCTTAATATGTCTGCGGAAATGCTTCCTCCAGCAACAAGCGTAGGTGCCTTGTGTAGCCTGCCTGCTCCAAAACCAATTCTCAGTTCAGATTGCCCACTTGTGCAGAATGGTGAGCCAACAACCAGGAGGATGGATCTGCTTGGAACATACTCTTGATTTTGTAGCGCACTGATATGATGCCTTGCTGGGGGACATGAGTATTGATAGGAGAACAGGTGGAAGGCTGTGTCTGTGGCTTCTTTTTTGGAATAGTGCAGAGAAAAGACCTGGAGAAAAGACCCACTGTTGGTCTTTATCACATAGGTTAGTTTAGCCTTATTTTCCCTCAAATTTTTGTGCAGGCCTTTAAAACCTGTGCATATTTTTTAATTTTTTAAATTAAAAAAAAAAAAAAAAGATTAACTGGAGGAGGAATGTATTGGTTAGGACTGCTCGTCTCTTCTCTCTAGATTTTATGATTTGTAAGCTCCAGGCCTGGCACAAGAAGACACCTCTTAATATTTCATTTTCTCATTGCTCAGCAACAAATGCCACCCTACATTTTAAGCGGAGAGCAGATACAGCACACAGCAATACAAATACTTTTTGCTTGTCACATTTTCTCGCATAAAATACTGAGCTGATTTGTAAAAATGTTCTTTGCTGACCAGGAAAACCTGCTTTGACATGGTGTTTAGAGTCATTGGTTTGAGTGTTTTTAATGAGCAACCAGTTGTGTCCTACAATTTTGGCAGGCAAGTTCAGTTTATGTTAGTTGCTTCTTTCCTTCATCTGGTAAACTGAATGCAGTCTTCCTCCCCCATATTGGTTTATCTATCACCTGACGTAGCCCACTTTCAAAAAAACATGCATTTTGTTTAAGAACCATGCAAACCTAAATCATCATGCCTAGAAGACAGAAATCTTTAGTTCGTGGGATAGGTTTCATGTGGCTGTTTCTCATGTCTTCAGGGTCTTATCTGATCTTCAGATCAAGGAAACACAGAGCGGGGAGTGCAACTCCTCTCTTAGGACTTTCCTGCTTTCTGAGGTCCGCGTGAACTGCAGTTCTTTTAAGACACAATGTGACTTGATGACCTTGCTGGATACCAGAATGTAATATGTGTTGAGCTTCTGCCTTAGCTCAGTTTCTTCTGTTTCTTTTGGCTTCATTTTGTTCTGAGTTTGGCAGAGGTCTATTTCTGATAATCTAATAATCCTTGCTGCATCACAGTATAACGACCAGAAAAAAGCAGGACAAGCTGCCGGGCTGTTGAACATGTGTTTAACTTCTTCCAAGTCAGAAGAGCTCCCCTGTTTTGCTGTGAAACCCAAATATACTGGTAGCATCTCAGTCACTTCTGAAATGGAACTGTCTTCAAGTGAAACAGCAGAATGTTTTAGGAACATCCAGTAGCAAGGGCAGATCACTTGGGACTGGATGGGAAGAGAATACTGTAACTAACTGAAAAAGCTGAAGGAATGAAAATGGTGGAGGCAATTACTGAAGTTGCAGTTATGCTAGCACAGCAGGACTCCCCACTCCTGCTTGTGCAAGAATTTAGTCTTACATCCTCAAATGTCAGCATTTAACTGATCCATTTCATGGTCTCAGAGGCTCCTTCTTCAGGAAAACCATATACCTGATGTTTTGGTGGGGCGGTGGGTAACAGGAAAACACTATACTACCTCATGTATACTGCTTTATTCTTTATGTTTATTTATTTATTTATTTATTGTGGATAATCATCTCTGGAGAAAATGCTTCACTTTATTGTGAGGATACAGTAGACGAGTGAGGGAAATGTCAGATAAATAGTTCTCGAGTTCTTGTTTAATGTAAAATTAAGTCTCCCTGTTAGTGGAACACTGCTTAAATGGAATGGATCCCCTGCTAAAACCCAGTGTAGTATGCAGTATTTTCTAATTTCTGTCTCCACAGTGGGCACTAATCACAATGGAGAGCACAGTGGTAATCTCAGAACTGCTATGATTCAATCTGGCATGACAAATCCTGTTTCCTGTGTTTAAATTTTGCAGATAGGGCAAACTAATGTGAATAGATAACATTTCCCAGAGATACAGCTTTTAACCTTTGTGTGACTCTGGTCTAAGAGTGGTGTGACGTTAAATGTCCGTTTCCAAAACACTTAATCTTGCAGGGTTCTCTGCAGCTGCGTTTTCATTTCCTTGTTCTTGGATTGGCATTGAGGACCTGAGGTTAGGCAACTCCACTGGAAAGACTGGATGTGTCAAACTTCTGAGTCGTCACTGCTAATAGAAAGTCAGTTCTCTTCTGTGCTGTTTCGGTGTTTTTTGGTACTTCGGTTTCGGTCTTTGTTGTGTTTTGTTTGGCTTTGTTTTATTTTCCTTCAAAGAGGTCCTGGAGGTCAAAGGCAACAATGAGTATGAGCAATATTAAAATTGGAAGAAGCTGACATAACAGTCATAAAAAAATAAGTGGGACAGTTTATGGAGCTTTAATAGAGCTACAGAGTGGAAGGGTTTTAAGGACATTGGCTTTAGCTATCCTTATATTAGTGCATATGGGTATAAATCTATAAGACCAGCACTTGCCTCAACATGTGTATACGATGAAGCAACAGTGTTTTCTGTATAAGAATGCATACCTACATAGATTTAAAAAGTTTATATGTATAATGGTGAAGGCAGTGGTTTATTTCAGACCGTGATTTATTAATGTCATGGTTTACATCAAAAAAGCACCACCAAGCATGAGGCAAGCCACTCTGCTGTCATACATGTTGTAAAAGAGCCTTGAGCTTGTGTTACTCCTGCACAAATTTTGAGGACACACCTCCTGTTGCCTCTGACATATTGCAGATCTTCTCCTCTCTCCAAGCTTCTCACAGAAACTCTTTCTATCATTCAGCAGGAGGAGTGAGAAGTAAAATGTTTCTCAAAGCTGCATTTCTAAGATTGCAACTCAAACCCAACTGTAAACCTTCACAAAAATGTATCTCTGTGGGAGGAAGGAAAAAAAAAAAAAAAAAGCCATTTTCCCACAGTGCTGAAGTTACCTGTTCTATGTGCCCAGTAAAGACCAAAATCAGTATCTTTCTGGTTTGCCAGCTTAACCTATGCTGAACTTGGAGGATGCAAGCTTATATCATAGGGATGTGGTAGTGGTCTGATCTTAGTCTTTTGGTTGCTGTGTCTTCCATGGGAAGAAGTCCCTTTTGCTGACGCTGCACTGAAAACAGGTGCTCAAGGCTTCCCATTCCCCACCAGCTATACCCTTCATGAGTAGTATCAATGAACACAGTTTGTGGTATTGGATCAGCCTTCTCTAAACTTTCCTTCTTCTATAACTTTTTCGAGGCACTAAGGTAGTTCGTACTGAAGGAAGCTACCAACAAGCGGTAATAGTAGCTGGGATGTAGGAACAACATGGAATATGTGACCTTAACTGAAGCATGCTTCTATTTTAGGCACTCTGGTGAATCAAGATATTCCCTTAACTGGGCTGAAATCAAGAATGTCAGTCATTTGTAGGAAAGCATAAGGAAGCCAAAAAGCTCAGAGCAAGTGTGAAAAAAAAGATATTCACAAGAGACAAAAAAAATGATGAATAGTGCTATATGGGTACAGGATAATACTAATACAACAGGCAGTTAGTAACTTACCCCTGAGTCCACAAATTCTGTTCATTTCTTTTTCTTCCATGTATTTTCTAACAATAAATACCTACCCCTGAGGCACCCCAAGTAAGACCAGCAATGCCAAGTCCTCTGTGTTCACGTTTCAGCTTTGATCAGAAAGTTCCAAGAAAGAGGAAAGACCTAAAGGGCATTTGGATTTTCAAGTCTGAATTTCCCAGCATGCCTGGTGGTTTTACAGAGCTTACTTTGTCAGAAAAGAACGCATATCTGACTTTCTTGGATAGTGTGTTCTGGGCTTTCTATTCTACATTCTCCTGGGGGAGGTCTTAGGCTGCATCAGCAGAGCCAGTCTGGCATAGCAGGGCCCTGCGCCATGAAAGGTTGTTTCAAATTAGTGGTCTGGCAGTGGAAGCATCTGTCATAAGGCAGAAATTGATGTAATACAAAGAAGATGAGAGACTGGGTCTGATGCTTTATTTTCATGCTGAGCCTCCAATTCACTCAGTTATAGTAAACCACAGAAGGCAAATGCTGTTGTCTAGGAAGAAGGAACAAAGTTTCTTAGAGAGAAATAAGGGAAGGGAAGATACCCCTCAGAGTCTTTTGATTGGTCTCCTAGGCTCTGCTGATTCCTAAGCAGGAATCCAGACAGCACCTTCCAGTTTAATAACTGGAAGTGCCTCAGCATTCAATTGGATTTGTTTCTAGAAGATAAGCACAGAGGATTACACAGCAGTAGATGAAGGAACAAAAAAAAAGTATGCTATTATCTTAATAATAACTTGTAAAGTTTATGGCTTTGAATAAGTTCCAGTTGCTTAAAAATAACTCCTCAATAAGATACTTCAAAGATGCAAACTGCATGACGGATGTTACATTTCAAAAGCCATAGGCAAAGCGTTGTATACATAAATGTGATCTTCTCTTAACTGTATGGCTTTGAAAAGCCATCACTTTATCCCTCATTAACTTCTCCACACGGTATTATGTTGCAGTAGAGACTTCACTTGGACTGTAGCAGGTAAATGAAAAGCAATGATTTCCCTTCATGCTGCTATTCTAACATATTCTAACAGTGCAGTGGAAGCCAAGATGAACCCTCAGGAAGAAATTATCATCCCATCTTTCATATTCACATCTCTTCCAAATTGCCTCTTGGTAACCTCTCCTAATTGGATACAAAGTTGTATCTCCGCTGACTTTCATTATCAAAATGTTCCCATAGGTTCCTAATGGTTTCTGCACTTCTTGACATTCTCCTGTACAGCGATGAGAACAAATCACTGTACTCACTGCAGCAATTAGAGAGTAGCTTTTTACAGCCATCTTCTCTCTAGGTGTATATCTTCCTAAGTATTAGTTAGCTAGTCAGAGAATTGGAGATGTACCTGCAGTAGTGTGGAAATCCATGATAAGGAGCACAAAACATGCATTTTGATTTTTTGAAAAGGAAATTATGCCTTGGGGGAATTATCCTTTATGATTTCTGTCTGATGCATGGCAATATTGTTTTGGTGAATATAATATATTTGTATTTCTCTATGTATTTAAATATGTATATACTTATATATATATATATGCATATACAATACAAAAAGGACTCTTGTATTTCTTTAGATTTTCTTATCCTGACTGCCCACTCTTAGTGCTAGTAATTGCAACTTTATTACAAATATACAGAGCTCATAGGTGTTAGTAATAATTTCTGTTAGTCTCAGCATCCAACTGTCTGAGATTTATTGGCAAAATAAGTCCACATTTTCCCTTCTGCAGGGATCTGCTTGTTTAAAAGAAGAAACTTCCATTGACTCCCATTTCCAAGCTGCATCAACCCTACTGCAAGCGAAAATAACATTGGGCGTTTCTAATTTATGGTGGATGTTCATAAAGGCAAAGCCTGTGGTGTTAGGTGAAGGGAGGCTGGGGAGTGTTCTGGAGCACTGGAGCAGTGTTTGCCCACTCCAACACTGCTGTGCTTCCTTGTGTTATTCTGCCCCTCATCAGCTGCTGCTTTCCAAGGCACTCGCTTGACATTATAAAGGACTGTGTGCATTGAAGCCTTTCCCAGAAGGCAGTATGGGTACCATCTCACCAGCTCATCTCCATTCACTCTAATAAGCAGTCCTATCACATTATTCCAGCAGATGTTGTAATTCCCAGAAACTCCCAGGTGCCTTTATACCATTCAGCATACATTCAGAATTCAGCATACAGCCCTGTTCACGTCATAAAACTACCACCCAGATGTGCTAAGACGCAGCCTTCCCGCAGTTTAGACACTGTGACATGAAAAAAACACAGATATAAAATGTTTGTAATGAAGGGCAGAGCTGCAGCAAAGCAGCGTGAGATGCAGATGTAGGCCAGGCACAGCACTTGCCCTTGGACTGAACTCTGTTACTGAGCAGCACAGACATACCCATGCTCAGTCTGCCCTGTCTCATTCCCCTCCAAGAAGTCCACATGAGGCACAGAGCAGCTGACATTATTCCACAGCCCCCCTGAGTTGAGTGATCTGGTCTATGCACTGAACCCTTTTCGGTGATCTTGTGCAGAAAGATGACCACACTTCGTACACTCCAGTCCCAAGTGGACAGTGGACACAGCTGTTTTTTCAGCCCCAAGCATTTGACTGTTTTGTTTGCTCATTTGTTTCTGCTTTGCTTATTCAGCACAAAAAGCTCCTAGCTTCAGAGCTATAAATGTTCAGCATTGATGTTGGGTCAGGTAGGATTTGACCAGACAGACCTTTGCTGCCTGAAGCTTTTACAAAGACCACGTGCTGCTGAGCTTATCTTAAAGTTTAGCATTTGTACATGCGGTGATAATAACCTTTCAGAAGGTAATGAGGTCATTATTTTTCTGAGGTTCAGAAAGTGGAAAACTGAACTTTATTACTAATATTTTTCTGGTAATATTCACGATCACGAAACATGATTCTTAATAATGCAGTCAAGTGTCTGACAGGTATTTAGAGATTCTCCCTAGAACTTTCCAAAATGTCAGCATATTTGCCAATGAGTATTACTACTGTGGTTGATTTTTCAAAGGAAGAGAGAATCCTTACTCCAGGAAAGAGGTATGAGGGCATTTTTTCGCTAATGTCTGTTTTGGAGGCAGATAGCTAGCTGGTTATTCTGTCTCTGGTGAAGGCCACAGCTTTCTACAGTGTAGAAACCTAACCAGTGGATCTGTTGCTGGCAATTGTGGCACAAACTGTCAGTAGCAGAAAGATTTTTCTGGTCTTCTCAAGTTGGAAGTGACGTAATCACATGTGAGGCTTTTGTTCATTTGAAATGTTTGTTTTTGTATATAGTAACAGGGGAAGTTCTTTAGCTGTAGCTGGAATTCTTTTGTAATCTTCTAAGTGCTGGCATCCATTGCCCTGGAGCATCAGTTCAACAGTTTAGCTATTGTTCCGAGAAAAGGGTACGTTTAAATGTCTGGTACTTTAGGCTGATTAAGTGCCATCCTCCCTGCTTTTACCATAAAAAATAAAAATATTTTTCAAAAAAATCCAAAACTGGCATTGATATAATTTTTTAATCCCTTAATGTTTAATTCTATTTTATTTACAGCAATACAGATACAGAGTAATTCCACTGACTCCACTGGACAAACAGGGAAACAGGACTGGAGTTTAACCTTGCAATATACTTTTTATATTACAAGTATGACTTTTATTTATTCCCTAGAACAACTCTTTCCTTCAATTTCCCAATGGAAAATCTTTGGCTTAAAACAAGCTGCAGGCTCTGCAGAGTTCCTGAGTGTTTTAATGATCTACACAAAACCCATTAGTTGCCACAGTGGCAACTTCTGCTTGACAAACAGTAGGATAACAGTTGTCTCAGGGTCTGCAAGAGCTAGAGAAATCCTAAACAAATAATAATTTTGCAGGAAGTTAGAAGAATAGCCTGGAGCAGCAGCAAAGCCCAGTTAGATATGTGTCTATTTTGAGGCTAAACTAGTGTTTCAGTTTTCTACTGTAAAGAGCTTTGAGTCATTTGCTGTCTCTGGTCATAGGCAAGCTACATCTGCAGAGTAGATGCTTGTAACTCCTTTAGATTTTTGTTGCTTTGGAGAGAAAAGGAGATTAAGGTAGGTCCAGGGAAGGAATGCTGTGAATATGGATTCTGCCATTTTTTTGGTAGACTAGTAGTCAAGCAAACATCTCTGCAATCCCTAAAAGCAGTGGATCAGTCCCAGGCTTCATGGGAAGTTACACAAGTCTGAAACCCTCTCTACATCTGGTCAGCCAGCACGTTTGGGCTATGTGCAAGCTGAAATGCCTTCCTGGAAGCAGAAGAAAGTCAGGCATGGCCTTGGGACTGTGTACCTTAACCAGTTGCACATTTCTGTTAGATGCAGAAGATCCTTGCTGTCTTTCCCATGATTTCTGTGTCCTTCCCAAGTGTGTAAGTGACTTGCTGGCAGAAGTGCTGCAAATAGAGTACCTTATAGGACAGCAACTAAGCATCAGCACCTTACTAATTCTTACAGCCAAATGGACACCTGGCGAGTGAATGTGATGTTGTAATTACTGCTTGAGTTATGTGTAGAAAATATGCAGTAAAACTCCTGATAATTGGATGTAGATGGCATTTGCAATTATATGTTCACTGCATAATATGCATACATCAGAGACCTCATACTCACTGCAGCAAGAGAGCACAGCTATAGGCAGGCTGAGAAAATGGCAGTTTTCAATTTAAATGTGCAAACGAATTTTATACACACGGGCACTATTAGCAGATCACTACTCAGGAAGGCTATGTACAGGGGAGGAATTCTCACCTTTGAATTTGATAAGAATCTGGTCCTTAGGAACAAAATCGTAGAATCATAGAAAGACTTACTTAGGTTGGAAGGGACTTTAAAGATCATCAAGGGCCAACCTCCTTCCATTGGCAGGGTTGTCACTCAGTATCTGTTTCATCTTGAGCAATATCTTTTTTTTCTGTAAAAGTCTTATGAAATATGGGACTGTTATTCACAATTACAGCCCAAAAGCAGCATGGATGAAGTAATGGATGGAGAATCTTCTTTGGATGGGGAAAAAGTAGTCAAAAATGAGTGAACCAAATATACTGATTGTGACCAAATTTTCCAAAGATCTGAGCAAGTAGCTGTACTAGAAACACATTGGCTATTGTTGAAAAACTGAGACAGCTAACAAAAAAAGGATTCTTAGAAAAGCTGGTTAGTGAGAAATGGACATCAGTTTACTTTCTGGAATGGGAAGCAAGCAGAGAACGTGTGGCCATTTTTTGTTTAGACTTGCTGCTCTCAAGTAGTTCTGCTGAATCCTCATTCTACAGCAGTAGTTGGGTATAGGAGAAGTAGTCCAAGCAAAAAAGAGCTTTTGTGCATGATCTAACTTTTCTGCTGAATCTTTGAATCAACCACCTCTCAACATCCGTTTAACAAGTAGTGCATATCCTTGATGTGTCCTCTTTTGTAGCTGCAGGAAATCACCCATGTGACATGTCTATTACTGCATTTGTGAGAAACACTCACCAGTAGAGGTCCAGTAAGTCTTTGAGTGTACATATTTTTCTGATCTCTGAGATTTCTTCCTCAGCCCCAGAGATGACTCCTGTCTTAGCTTCCAGTAGCTCTACAGAAAGCAGTTATTCCCACTGATTTTCAGCATGATCTCTGCAGACAGTGCTGCCTTCCATACACCAATCACTCTACTCTACATATGACAAAACAGAGTTGTGGCTAAGAACATGCCAGCCTCAGTCTGGGCTTTTCGTAAGACACATAAGCAGGACAGCTTATTGTGTTCCGTCAGACTGATAAAAGAAGACTAGACCTTTTCCATCCATAGAGAGATATAAGGGAGGAAAAAGGGAGAAATTAGAGAACGCTTATTCTTTCCTGTAAAAACTGAAATAGCTGTGGCTCTTGAATTGTACTGTAGCTGTGAGCTGGTCAAGCTGCTCATGTGTGGTTGTGTCCTGTCTACCTGGCCCACCAGTCTTGGGCAGCATGCAGCAGTTGGTGCCTCAGAGACTGCTGCTGGAAAGACACAACAGAAAGATGATGCCTCTGATAAGTGAGTTTCCTTCTAACCGCAACTATGAGGGGAAACTTAGCCTTTCTGACTTCTAATTTTCCTCTTGTTAGACCTAAGGGGAGTCTTGTCTCTCTTGTAATCTTGTTTGGCTCCGGCTCCCTTCCACTTCTGTCGCAAGCACCAGCCTGCTGTGCCGAAGGTCAGGTTCCTCATTGCCAGGCCTCCCGGCACCCAGTGACATGGGGAGGGGGCTGTCCCACCTTACAGAGCCAGGGAAGTTAGGAACAATGTATGATTAAACCCTAAGCCACCAAATGGAGCACAGTCTTCTCTTGGTTTTTCTCCTCATTCCTTATCTGAATCAACAAGAAACCATTACAGCAGCAAGCAGCATAAGCAAATATTGAGACTGGAATTACATGCCATTTCAGACACCTTGAGTAGTGCTATACGTGATTGATGTGGGAACACAGAGCACCAGACTATGACAGTGCTTTACTGATTGCTGTCTCTAACTGTGGACAAGGCTGAAAAAGGGAGAGGAAGATGCACACACAGTCTTCAAGGAAAGATGTGGAATTGCTTTATTACCCAGCAAATGTCATCCTTGTCCTCTTGCGATTAACAACTGGCTTATGTGCTAAAGTAGAGGCTTACTAGGCCTCACTTAAGAGGCATTTGTTTTTGTTAGTGCAGCAGGGGAATGTGTGCTCCTATTTTCCATGCAGCTGATGTATCTTTTCTTTTGGCTTGAAGTGGTAGATAAGAGTTTCTTTTTTCTTTTCCTAGATGGGAAAAAAATTAAAAAAAATCTTTAAAATCTCCTACTGTAATTTGGCCATTTGGCCTGCCCCTGGTAGTCCACAGAGGTCCCTCTTGTAGCTCAAGAGATGGAGGGGTACATCCTGACTGGTAGGAGGCACTCCCTTCACTACAGTGGCAACTTAACATTGTAAATGGAGAGATTCTGGGGACTTTGGGAGGACGGTTGGACAAGATGGTCTTGTAGGTCCTTTCCAACCTTGTGATTCTATGATTCTATGATTCTGTGATTCTCTTTGGCCTGTGTGATGTGCTGAGCAGGAGATGTGTGTAGTTTTTGAAAGTCTTCTCACAGACTTTAAGGTAGGCTATAGTTTGACCTGATTACAATTTATTTGTCTCAGAGCAAGCACAATTAATATGTGGGTGGAAATACAAGGAAAACACATTCTCAGCAGGGAGCCAGCACAAGGCTTCTGTCACTGATGCTTACCTATGCCATGTCATTTTGCCCACTGTGATTAGAAATTCATCAAATATGTCCAGAGAATTTGCATGCTTAGCCTGCTTTGGAAAGAGAGGATTGTCTAGCTATGGAAGGAGATTATGCAGCAATTTCCTCCTCAGCAGAGCAAGACAATGAATCTGACTCTTCATTATAGAGGAAGGATGAGTAAGAATGTTTGCATTTCCTGTGCAGCGAGAGCAACATGAGCTGTGCTCCGGGCTCCTCTGGGAATTTCCATGGTTGTGTCAGTTTTAGTTGCAGTGCATGTTACTGTGAGAAAATGTAGATGTTTAAATAGGAATGAGGGGAAGGGGAAAAGGATTGATTCATAGAATGAGGTGTTTGATCTCAGCTAGAGAGACAGCTATATGAGAGAGGGCAGAGGCTGAGGGTTAGTTAGTGGAGTTTTATAACTCGTGCACTGATCACTGACAGTAGAAATGTGTTGGAGATATGACTGTAGTTTTTAGTAGATGTTCTCACATTTTCTCACCACCAAAGAAAATACTTTCCTGTGTTTTTGCTAGGTGGGAGGCTGTAAAGAAGGATCACAGTTACGTGTGTTTGCTAAATAAAGGAGAGAGGTCCCACAAATCTGCATTTCTCTCCTGTGTTTTCACATTCCCACTCAGAGTGAATGCAGCTTAGTGCTTCTGACCAGGCACAGAACACTCCCATCTTGTTTCCCGGAGCGTCTAACAGATACACAGCTCTGCTTATGTTTTTTAAAATCATTTATTTGAGGGATGTTACACAGGGAAGTTATATATCTGCAGATGCAAAAGTGTATCATAGGGACAGCATTCACAAGCACATATTCTTGAGTGTTTGGGAAAGAGAGACAGTCCAGCAAGGGGACGTGATCATGGCAGTGACTGAAGTAAAGAATTCCTGAGCAACCCTGAGGATTAGAATGAATGAATGAGAGTTGCAGGCTGGGGTTCAGCAGTCTGTCTCTTCAGAAAATGTTTTGCCTCTTTCTGCAAAGCTAGACAATGTCTTTGGTGAGAGTAACTTGGAAATAAGTTGTGCCTAACACAGCCTGCGGTGCTGGCACTGAAAATGGGCTCTCAGGAGAGGAGAACAGAGGTAGTTCTATCAAATGAGTTTCAAGTAGACCCAAAAGCTGCTATTTAGATGTTGAATGATGTCCACCGTGGTGAAATGGTCTGAAGAGCAGGTCTGGCTCATCCTGCACCCTGTGGGGTAGGAAATGGAGCCCTGAGGGGTGGACAGGTGCAGATACGAAATGGGAACTGAGGTGCATAAGGCCACATGAAAAACTGTGCCTGTGTGCCAAGTTAGGCCCGTTTTGGTTGCCTAAGCACATTTTTTTTTTTTGGTACTTGCTTTTTTTTTGTCTTCTCATAAAGGAAATGCAGTGACTTCACATGCCTTATTAAAAGATTACTTGTTTGGCTCACAGCCACAGAGGAATAATTCGTCTTACTACTCAATAAATCAAGTCACTGTCACTTTAAACACTCCAACTGAATTTCTAATGAGAACCTGAAAGAGTTAAGTCTGCCACTGTGATGTTACTACAGCATTAAAATAATAGCAGATTTGGAGATCATAAATGTGATCCCCTCTTGCAGCATAAATTTGGAGCGTACGGAAAGTACTTGTTAAGTTATGTACATTCTGTAAACATCTGTCTCTTTTATTCAGAAAATACACAAGTTGAACTGTGGACTAGTAAAGTATAAATAAAACATGGAGGAAGGAAGAGTGGTGCCTTTTGAATTTGTAGGCATTTCAAGTAACTTTTTTCTTATTTTTTTTTTAATATTAAACAGTCTTTGATTTCAGTTAACACAGTTTTCCTTATGTACAATAAGCATTGGTCTATCTGAGGCTGGAATGCAATAGTTGGTGTATTCCTTCTGCATTTTCTTTTTTTTTTTTTTCGTTCAGCAATTGAAAGCCCTTCTTTCTTAATAGGATTAGCCCAAATAATTACCAGAGGATTTCTCTATGTCATCTGAGTACAGTTTCCTGTAGCAGTATTAAAAAGCCTGTCTGCAGTAGTGAAATAGTCAATGGCACTGGGTAGCTGCTGAGGCTGTCGCTCCATGCTGCCACTTAGAGAGAAGGTCATCCTCAAAGGCAGGGCTGCACTGTTTTTTATCCTAATCCCCATCATGACCAACTGATAGGAAGAAGAAACCACAGATTCTTGTCAGCAAGGATCTACAGCTGAGGGCTGACAGTCAGCAGGGTGAAGCCAGGGGCCACAGCCTGAAAGGCAGACATTGTGGCAACATGCTTGTCCTGCAGCTCTTCTTGTCCTTGACCTGTTCAGTTACTACAGGTGATCGGTGAAGCTTTAGTATTGCATGTTCCAGATTTTGTGCAACCCTCTTGGATTGCACACCATGGACTCCAGTCCATGGTCCTCCCTTCTGGCCTATTAAGAAGGAAATATACTTGCTTTTTNAAAAAAGGTGAAAGAAAGTGGTGGGAACGCGGAAAGACATGCGAGCAGCAATATCACTTGTATTCTGTTCACTTTCCATCAGGTGAAAAATGAGATGTATGTGTGTGCAAATGACAGCCTGCCCCATTTTTGCTTTTGCAGTTCCAGTAGAGAGGCAAAATGAAGTTTTCTCTTTATGTCATTTGATCTGAGAGATGGGGGTTTTAGTGAAGGCTTTTGGAAGGACTCAAAGGGAGAGAGTGCTGGCATCAGTCCAAGGGAGATGGATTAAAGAGAGGAGATTGGTGGAGCACTCCTTTCACTGAAAGGAGAAATAAATTAATTTTTTGCACCAAGTGCGATAGCCAGCTCTTCCCACAATATGGCCGCTGGCACTGATGCTGCTTATTGAGCCTGCCCACTTGCTTTGGGTCACCCTTCCATCTTTAAATAGTGCACTTATTTAATTTGAAGAAAGTGCTTGCAATCAATAAAAAGAGATCCTTTTATCTTCCTCATCAATCTCTTATTAATGAACATGCACTTTTTTTTCTTTTTAGCTTCTTGGTTACAGTGCTTTTAATTTCTCAATGTATAGGAGAGAAAAGGGAGTGCGATCGAACATATGATGGAGCAATTAATGCCATTTATTGCCGCTTGTGTCTTCTGAAGAATTGATGTGGTCTTAAAAAAAAAAAACAATGGCCTAAGGGGTGACAACTTGCCTCGTGGTCCTACGAGCATCCTTCCTTAAGCTGCGACCCAACAGACCTGAAAATCGCACATAACCACCCGTGCAGGCGGTTACTTTCCTCATGTCCCATTAGCTGCAAGAGCAGATGATTCTTAGAGACTTATGGAGAATTATGTGGATTGCAGACATTTTATTTAAAGCAGTTAGATACTTGGAATACAGTGGTTTCCATGAAAAAGCCAGGCCTAATTTCCAAAAACTTCAGCAGATTTGGGTCTGATTATGATAGGACCAAGGGGCTAGCTGAGTGAAATGGCACTAGCTGCTCTAATTTGCAGGGTACTGTCAGTTATGATTATGTATCTGCTTGTGTTTCATTCACATCTTTGTGGCTGGCCAGAGAGAGTGTTCATCCACAGCAAGGTAATACAAATTCAGCCTTCTTTTAGGGCCTGTAAAAACAGAGAAGAAGATACACTTTGTTCATCCCCATCTCAGGCTGAAAGTTAATGCCTTCTGTTTCTTTCTCAGGCTTGTGGGAATGGAACTTAGCAAAATAATGCCTGATGCTTTACCAAAACTCTCCACAAAATAAGATTACAGTTTCATAAGCCTGTGTGTTTCAACCTGCCACTTACGCGTGGCAAGAGTCCAAATCACAGTCACACATTAGCTTCATTAGTCTAGAATCACACCACTTTTTCCTGTAAGCCGAGGCGATCCAAGCTGTATAATAATCAGAAATAAATCTTTGCATTAGAACCTGACCTAGCTGCAAACATGCAAGTAATCTCCTTCCTTTTTGTTCTGCACTGATCACCAAAGGGCTACTGCGGTAAAATTTTGTTACCTCCAGGTCCACACTGCCTCTTGCTTTCTGCCAGGTCTCCCTTTCTATTAACCAGCTGCTGGCTCTTTTCCAAGCCATTCATCTCCTCCGCCTGGGCTGTAACCCATGGATAAGCCATGCCAGTGCCAGTACAGAAATGCAAAAGGCCCCCAACCTGCAGCTGCTGGGAGGGATTTTCACGTTTCTATGGGGCAGCGGAGACCCCAGCCAGCAGCACATCCCAGGCGGGCTGCCCCGGCCCTGCCTTCAGCTACCTGTGGAGCAGTGCCAGAGAAGCACCGGGTGGTGGATAATGTAGTATAGCATCCCTCCCTGCCCCTCCTGCGGGAGGGGAACAGCGGGGCCCGGCGGGCACGCCGCGGCTAGGGCTCCCCGCGGGGAGAAGGAGGAGGAGGAGGAGAAGGAGGAGGTCTGAGCGGAGCTGGCGGCGCGGTGCTGGGGCAGGTCTGGAGGTGCCGCGGGGAAGGGACGTGCGGCAGCGAAGGGCTCTGCAGCCGGGCAGGGAGCCAGGCCTCGCCGAGATGCTGCGGCCGCCGGGGTGGAGAGCGAAGAGAAGTGCGGGGAGGAGCAGCGGAAGCCGCCCCCGCTGCCCTCCTCAGGCCGGACCGCTTGGCACAGCCCAGTCCCTCCGGCGGGGCGAGGAGGGAGCGATGCACTCGCGTGAGGGGAGCTCTGGCATGTCCCCACCGGTCTCCCGGGGCCGCGCACACTGCGAGGCCGACCGGGGTCACCAGCGGTGATGGGCTGACGTCCCTCCATCCACCTGCACAGCATTGTCCGTGGAAGCTATGACTTCCAAGGAAGGTGCAAATCTCCATGCGTATTTCCATTCACCTCAGCAGCAGAAAGATGTGAGCAAAATATTACAGGAGAATACTAGAGGGGGGGTAAGTTAGCCCAGAAGGCCAGCACAGGGAACATGTACCTGACAATGGTGTAAAGGTAGCAAAAAGACCAGCTCAGAGAGGAAGCATCAGGGAAAAGCTTCTCACTGGAATTAAGAAGGTTAGAAAATAAGGCATGAATAATGCATGCAAATAAGGCATGATGTCAGGACACTTTAAAAAACTTGCACCAAGCAATCGGCTGCTGGTTCTCAGCTTTAAAGAGCAACTCTTCATCTTCACACCTGAACAGCAACTTGTATGTGTGGAAGCACGTCTTTCTCCTAGATTAATCACTCAATCCAACAAAGGATTCAGTTTTTCCATAGGCACCTTGCTTGTTTGTATCCACAGGCCATCACTGTTGTCACAACAAGGCTGCTCTGATGTTCCCTCTTCTATGGCTGTGATGTTGTTACTGCTGTTTGAAATACGTTTTGAGATACTTGAAAGAGACTACGCTCATGCAGAATATTTTCAGCTAAGTAGCACGTGTGCTTGATAATAAGAGGAGACGTGTATGTAACTGTGCAGTGCAAGCTGTTCATTATGTCTGAGACTACTGATCACATCATTAACCTGAGGACCAGACACTTCAGCAGTAATGTAGACTTGATTGTATGATGATTTATCTTTTTACATTCTTCCAGGGAGTCTTATCACTGGCTGTGCTTTAAGGTAAATTCTCTGGGCACTTGAATGTAGCATCATGATTACTTCAGTTGGCTACTGCAGTCTCACAGGAAGCTGTGTGATCAGACATCCATCAATTAGTCCTTGATGGGAGAGTCTGTGAAAACTGTATGGGAATCATTGAGATTTTGATAAACCTTTTTTAACGCGAACGTTATTAATGTTCCCATGGAAGTCTTTGTGAATGGGAGGATTATGAGGCAGAGAGATGAGTAGAGATAGGCAACTTTTTAGTCACTACCAAAAATATATCATTAAAAATGAAATTCCATTTTGGATACCCAACTAAGGTACTGGCAAAAAAACACTAGTTCAGGGCAGTTTGAAGCACTTGATTCTGTGTTTCATTATGTATCCTGCAGTCATTTACACTAAGGTAGAAGGGGTATTCGTACTGCCAAGCCTTTGGTGCGGACATTTTTGCAAAGGAAATGGAGCTAAAACCCCCTCTCCCTTTAGATGTATTGTCACACAGGTGCACTTTTCTGTTGGAGACAGGAGGGATAGGGAAGAGGGACAGTTCCAGGCTTTGTTACCTGCCTTACACTGTGCTCTTGGGGATGGGAGTTAGTGCTAGACTCTGGTGGAGGTGAGGAATGACAGGCACATTTAGGAACAAAGTGGAAGCCTTGTTAATAATGCAGTTCTTTGGATTTTCACTTTTTTTTATTACTCTAAGGGGGAGTGAGGACATAACTGAGCAGCAGCTACCTTTTGAGAATTATGCTGTGGAGCTGGCTTTATTGCAAGGATTTTGCCTTTTTTTTGGTTTTGGATGGTTTTGGAAGGGAGTTTAAAAANACACGTTTCAGTAATAAGTGGGAAAAGCTTCTGATTCTTCAGCTTTCGGACAGCTCCTTGCTGCCTTTACAGTTTTCAGATTTCAGGCACTATGTCAAGGAGTTAGAAATTTGAACAGGACATAAACATTCGAGTAGGAAAAGAAATCCTAAAAATTACTTGTTCTGAGACTACACAAAAGCATCCTGCTGGGGAGGCAGGTTTGAATTATTTCTGTGACGTTAATCCATGTATCTAATCCGTGACTTCAATTACTTGTTGAAGTCGCACCATATTTTTCTGCTGTTTCCTAGCCTTCACACTGGAGGTTCTGGCTATGTATCTATATTTGTATGCAGCATAGTGTGTTGTCCAGAATAACTGGAAAATAAAGTCTGAAAGGCATTTCTTCAGTGTATGTGTGCAGATTTCAGCTTGATAGATAGATGTCTGCAATGATAGACCATTGCTCAGTATGCCAGGAAATGAGCGCTTCTTGCCTGACTTGTCTGACATTCCTTGAAATCACAGGGTGAATGTAGGGATGATATTCCTTGAAATCACAGGACATGTGTGGGGATTTTTGCAGCTCACTACAAACACTGTGTTGTTTCTGTGAGAAAAGGTTTTGGTAAAGAGCTTCATTTGGAGGGCTTTGTCTTGTACTGCTGTCTGTACCTGTTTCCTCTGCTTTGTGTAGCCACATTTGAGCATAATCATGTTCATAGTTCAAAGAAAATACACAACATTATAGTTGCAAATTAATTGTTCCTGGAATAATTCCTACAGATTAACCATAGTTGCCTGCCCCAGTGATAGCTTCAGACCCATCATCCCTCACTGACTGTGATTTTCCACAAACCTGGTGTTATTCAGCTACTTCACTTGGCTCTCCTGGAAACTCTCTCATTACCTAATGCGCCAGTGAGCTGACTATTGCCAGTAGCTACAACTAACCTCTACAAAGGTATGCAGTAAACCTGAACTTTCTAGCAGCTGCAGCCACATTAATAATGCATTATATTTCCTGTAACTACATACATGCACAGGCATTATTTTTTATTTGCAAGAGGAAAGAGAAGGAGGTGGAGGATGAAAGGAGTGAAAACATCTACAACTAATTATTAATGCTGACTGGACCTCAGCTGCATAGGTTTTTACTTATCCTGTATCTAACCCTAGTAGTGATTGTTGGGATGATACTGGCACTCCCTAAGCTGGCTAAAGTAGGAAGGGAGGCGTATTGTCTGCTTGCATCCAGCCTGTGTAGTGTTAGTAGCACATACTCAGCAAAGCAGGCCAGAGCTTTACCGTCTTTTGTTTTTCACTGCTCTTGGTTAAATCTCAGTCATATTGTCCAAGAATTATTTCTATGCAGCTGAGCAGGACTGCTTTCCTGATGAACCCATGAACTGATGTAAGTAAGGAAAAGAACATAATACAGAAAATTTCACTTTTTTTTCAAGTGTTACTAACAGAGCCTCCAGAGGATCATTTCAAATTGATCAGTGAAGCAGAAGCACTGTTTTCACTCTTTGGAGTGAAAGGAGTTCAAAATTCATTACACCCTGCCCTTTCCTTCCTTAGCTGGCCTGCACGCTCCTGGAATAAATAGAAACAATATGATACCCATGAGCATGTGTTTCAGCCCCAGTCCACCCTAGGAGCCCTGGCCTGGAGGTGGGCTTTGCCCTTTGGAGCTTATGTCTTCAGCATCTGATCTATTTTGGTCACATCCTTGTTTTCTCCTCCAGCATGTGCAAAGTTGTGAAACTATGTCAAAAACCCAGTAGGAAGGACACTAGGCAAAGTTAGGAACACGAAGAGGATTTGTTGCCCCTTGGCACCTTTTAATTTAATCGGAGTTAAGCAGTGGTTAAGCAGCAGGCAGGGAATTTTTGAGCAACAGGAAGGCTGCAGCCCTCAAGTGAGAGCAAGCACTTGATCTTCACTGCTGCTTTGGCTGAGCAGGCTGAAATCTTGCCCACACTGGCAGGAAATTTGGCCCCATCTTTGCAGCAGTCAATGTCTGAGGGAGTGCTAGAGTTTTACAGTGTCTGGCTTCAAACTACAGCCTTGATCAGAGTGGGATTTAAGGGCAGAGTTCATCTTGGCTGTGTGAGCACAAGCTGAGGTCATCAGGTGCCTCTTGCTGCCTGTGGGCTGGGGAAGGGAGGCAGATGATCCCCACACTGACCTCTGCCTGGGCTCTTGGGCTTCTGTTGATGTCAGAAGTTCAAGGCCAGGTGGCACCACGGGCCTACACCTAAGCATTTACCACTCACTTTTCAGACTGCAAACTGGCCTGGGAGTTGCTTGTTTTTCTGTAGCAGCTGCCCTATGTCCCCTCGGTAAGAAAAGCAGCCTGGGGCCTGGTCACACAGCTGGCTGAGAGCTGCATTCGCTTCATCACAGAGCTGTGCAGAATGCTTCCAACAGCAGGCAGGAGGAGAAAACAGGTATGCAGGCTGAAGGGTGCACCAGTTTCAGAAAGCCACGATCCTAATCCAGCAAAGCTCCAAAACAGTGTTCTCCTTGCATCCTCCAGACAATGACTTCTCTTCCCCAGCATGATGGCCACTTCTCCCACCACAGGCTCACGTTTCTTTGGTGTGTCAATGATCACAGCTCTGTTTAGTTGGCATTTTTCTGGTCAGTGATTTGGGTGAACTTGGCTGCCTACCTAGGACACAGGGTGACCTCGGGCCTGCCAGCAAGGCCCACTCTTTCAAATACTTTTTCAGAGTAAGCTCCTTTCTTCCTCAGGCATCCTCAAGAAGAAGGAAAAAGACAGTCTGCCCCCCACTCAATGTAGTCTCATTTCCACTCCACAAGCTTTGTGGTGAGACACAGGGGAACAGGAGGCATCCCTGCTAGGCATGGCCTGCAGCTTGATTGCAGGAGATGCTGCAGGGAGAGTGCATCCTTCAAATAAAATGATTACAACTCATTGTGATGCATATCTATGTATGAGTGGATAAACACTCCCATGCATGCATTTGTTGTCAGTAGTGGGGATTGGACATAGCTGAATTCTGTAGCAAAGGCTCTGTTTAATTGCCCTCTACACTGCTTTGAGCTTTAACGACCTACATTTTGCTCCATCACTGCTTCCTGTGCTCCATCTCTTGGTTGTTCTGCCTTGCAGGAGGTGTTTCCAAGAGCTCTACTGCTCTTACACCACTCAGCAGCAGCAGCCCCTGCTGCCCTGAGCTGTGTGTGTCAATTTGTTAAACATAAGCAAGTTACAATGAACCTATTTTAGCTGATGTAAGTGAGGACCTGCTCAGTGTCTGAAGCAGCACATTCTGCTCCGTAGTAAAATTATTCTTCAGTGAAATTATTATATATATTATAGGATTTGGGAGCTCTGTCTCTCTTGCCCTTAACAAGACCCAACATGGTGCAGGAACGTTAAAGTCCTATGTGTGAGAAGAGTAACTACCTTACTTCCCTTCATATTTTTCTTTTTTAAAGGTGAGAGGCTTGCTTTTATGCCAGACCATGCACAGCAAAAAGCGTGTCTGGTTGCAGGAGTGAGAAGACGTGATAAAGAAGCATCTTAAAATTCAGGCTGGGGTTTGCATTCAAAACAGCTGTGTAATAGAAACATATTTGATTAGTCTACCAAAAACTCATGACTAGACGTAAAATCTCCTTTGTCATACTTATTTGAATTCTTCTTAATTATTTGCTGGAAATTGACAATGTTTTCCAGCCAATGCCAAAGGAGTGATTCATGCCTTCTATGCCTTTCTGAATGCACTATGAAAGAGTATTAAATATTAAATGCCCTTGATGATGCTGGGATTCTGAGGCATTATGAGAACTGTCATTTTTATTATTGTTGAAATTTTTGCAGTTATAAATGCGAAATTGCTTTTATATTTTGAAAAGCAAACACCTGTTCTACCTCCTTATCTTGGAGGTAATCAGACTTTGTATCTACACAACCAGAGCTGAATCAAGCAGTGTAGCTGAATGAGGATCTTTAGTTAGGATAAGGCAGATTAAATTAATTATCTGAAGCGTTTTGCAGAAGACTGCTAAGCAAGCCAGTGCTTGAGCTGAAAGCCTAACACTTTCTGCAAGCGAAATTCTGAAGGTTTCAGATTGTGAATGTGTGACGATATTCTAAGACATACCTTACAAACCTAAGCCAGTAATATATGGATGACTTATTATTAACACCTCTTTATTTAATGATATAAAAATCCTTCCATACACTATGCTGGCTGCATGTCTTTGGCTTTTTTGTTTTGTTTTGTTTGCTTTTCTAGCAGTAAAATTATTAAGGATAAGCTTGCCAGGTACTTAATAAAAAAGTGCGTGTGTAGTTGAAATTTTGAAAACAACACTTTAAAGGGAAGTCAAATCTGATGCCTTGAAGTTTTGAACAGCAGCAGCTGGGAATATATGCAAGTACAAAAATAATTCTGTCACTGTGTAAAACTGGAAGGTATTATAAGTAGAATTAAGATTTTTCTGAGTAACGGATATCCTGTTAAGATATTCTAAGAACTTCTGCCTAAGGTAAGCCTTAACTTGGAAGGATAGTTCACTATGCAGAGTCTTTGGTGAGAAGACTCAGTCAAAATTCTGTGCTCTGGAGCCTGGTTCTCCCACTGGTCTTCCAGACTACAGTATTTATGGGGCCAAGCTCAGAAGCAGTTGGTAAGCTTCCCTATTTAAAAATCATTTTGAAATCTTAAAATAATAGTTTTTAAGTCAAAAATCAGTTTTTTTGATCCAGCTGAGAGCCCAACTAAATGAACAATATTGCTAGATCAGCACGAGTGAGAGGTAGTGTTAAGAAAGAGAAAAGCATGGTGTCGTTGGTAAGCTGTGTTTATCATGAAACACGGCACTATAGTCCAAAATACCTTTTCGGTTCCTGAATTAGGCTCTAGTTCAAAAAGGCACTTAGATATATGATCTAACCCATCTCTAATCAGGAAGGCATTTTACCACTTGTTTAACGCATTTGAATACTTCATTAACCAGGGATCAGTGGGAGAAGAATAATTCCTTAATTCGGGAGTTTCGGGTTGTTTGTTCAAATTTTCTGTGTCCAGTGAGTCCCCCAGCAGCAGAGAGACTGTGGATGTGAAAACACTCATGGCCATGGCAGAGGAACATAGTCTCTAGGCTGGCCAGCCTGAAGTCCTATACAGCCATGTCTGTACAAAGCAGCAGTATTGCCACTGGCCAGGCAACGCCCTCAAGCAATTTGCTCCATCTCTGAATATAGTTGCTCAAATGCAGGCCCACAAGTGCATTTGGCCACTGAGGTGGGGGGGAGTTAATGAGTGCACCTTGGCCATGTAGTCATTGTGCTGTCCCAGCTCACTGCCACACTGCGAAACAAAGAGACGCCAGTGGTGGGGTGAAGGTGGTGCTGGATCTGAAGGAAACAATAGAATACAGAGGTCTTCCTTCTGCTGTTTCTGCCCATTGGCAGAAGAGCCCAGCTGATGGCATTACAGGTCTTTCAGTTTCCTAAATGCTCCTTTGTCACACAGCAGAGCTAATTGTCATTAGTCTGACCAATGGCTGTGCTCATCCTAGATTTTGTGACTGAGTAGAGGTAGGGCAAGTGAGTCGGTGCCATTGATGAAAAACCCTGACATTCATGGTTTGATGTTGAATTTCTGTGTCTCATGTAGCGCCACAAGCTCTGCTTCTGATTAGGATGAAAGAAACTCAGTGTCTCACATTTCACTTGAAGATGAAAAGACTCAAAAAACCTCTTGGTTCCCCTGAAATAACAGCCCATTTTGTGGCAGTTTTCATTTTCAATTACTGGCTGCAGCTATTTACAGTATAAACATCCCCTGAAAAACCCATTGTAGTTCTGTTGTTTTTTCAAATCCCTGTTCTTGTTAGCCATGGCTATTGTACTTAGAGGAAAAGGTTCCTGGTGTAAATGTGCATAGGTGAAGCCAATAGGCAATATAAGCTTGCTCAAATATAAACTTTTCAAAAGCACTGAAGTTTGTACTCCATGCTCCAGACACTTCCAAGAAACATTTCTGACACACCTATGTGGGCACTGGAGTAATTCCATATAGTTGTTTTGGCCTGAGGGTACAAAGATGGTTTGGATATGGCTTCCTCTTGTTCTGTCTCCTCTGTTGACTAAGGGCAGGGGGTCTTTCCACAGCTGCCCTCTTACACCCAATTTATTAAGAGTACTAATTATTCTGCTGACATTGATATATGTACCCTCATGTCTAAGCCTGAATAAGTGCTTAAGGGCTCTATGTTTGTAGCACTTATGTTTTCCTGCATTTTTTTAATGGTTTGGCATCACTTCTCCTCAGTCACACGGCTGNTGCGACTGACATGTGCTGACTGCCGAGATTGGTACCGCATTTCTGAACTTCTGTGAGGTGTACATGGCAGTGAGCAGAGCTTCATCTGGAGCCTCCGTAAATACCTAGTGCCGTCCTTTTCTCTGTATCCACCTGTAGGGAAGCGTGTAATTTACATCAAGGGTTTACCTGAGATGCTATTCCACATGGCCTGTCAGCCTATTTCTCTTACGAATTTGGTTTGTGTCCTGTACTGGGTCTTCCATATGCGTTCATTTTCTTTGCCTTGCTTGCAGAGCATTTCTGCTACCTCCTTCCTGAAGTCTGCTGTTGGCAGGCATCCCTATGATCCTCCTGAAGCAATCAGGGAGAATAGTTGGAAAGAGCAACAGTGTATTTGTAGGTAGAGAACGGCAGTTACTAATGTAGTGATTAGTTTGTGATCTTTTCCTTTCTTTTAAGAGCATAGCACTCATTTCTCTGTATCTGTCCCCTCCTCTAGGTGCTGAATCTTGTTGAAACTGAGACAATTCCTCATTGCTTTCTGTGGGGCGTTTCAGAAAAGTGGTTCTTGATCATGCAAAGGCAGTATGAAGCAGTTTTCAAATTAGTCTCTGTTCATCCTTAAAGTGAAAAAATATCCAGGGTTTATCCTGGATTATTTTCTCAGTAGTGATCATAAAGCATCAGAACACCACATTGTTGAAATGTAATTTCTTTGACATTCCTCATTTTAACCCATCAAGTCTGGAGCGCAGCAAGCCAGCAGTTTCTGAGCTGCATAAATTTGTGCAACTCCAGTAAAAAAAGCAGGTAGCGTGCTATTGTGCCAAGAGCACAGGGCTGTGGTTTCCTTCAGATAGCTGCAGTGATCAGAGTGTGCAGCTTAGTTCCTTGCAAATTGCCTTGCAGGACATTTTTCTCTCTTGTGCCTTCCCTGTAATGCCCCAAGATACCCACCTTGTAGGTGTTACCTGCTCGATCTCACCTTGCAAACCTGAAAGATCCAGAAGTTCACTTCTGAGTTTAGCCCCACCAAGACTGGACTCAGTATAGATATGTGGCAGTTGGATTAGGTAGGACAGTTTTGGGCCAGCACCTTTGCAAGTGAAAAAGAGCATGATTACAGTGATTTCAGCGAAGATCCTTCCAGCTGAGAACTGGTGCTGATCAACTGACTGTTAGGAACGATTCCAGAATCACAGAAAAGAAGTTTTAGGTATTTGTGTAGAATGCCTGCTGGCTTTTTCTTATATAATGGGTGACAGTGGGATATTGGATTAACAGCAATTTATCTGATGGAAACAGTCTGGTAGGGAAATACTGCTGTGCAGGCTTTGTCTATGGGAGGTAAAACATCATTTGAATTACTGGGACACTTAACTACCTTTTCAGGTATACAAAACTATACTCAGTGATATTTTCTTAATCACTGATGTAGAAAATCTCTTCTGTACTGTAGATATTGTAAGGGGCATTAAGGATATGACAGCTCTTTTTGGTCCGTATAGTGACCAGCAAGAACCATCCAGTCAAAATGGCCTCTTTCCTACATTAGGGAGAAACAACCAAAAGCTGGTTATGTCAGAACAATCCTTCTGAATTTACACTCGTGAGGCAAGCCTTTCTCAATCACCTGGTAATCTCATCTCATCAGGAAGTAAATGAAGAAGAGAAAAAAAAGAGAGATTCTTTGGAGCAGTTACCAGGAAAAAAAAAGCCATTATCTGCCTTCATATCTGCTTACATCTGGGAAGTAAATTGTTGTCCAGAAATCAGGTGGTTGAGTTCGGTTTCCTACTGTTGTCTCAATTTTCTTAACATAAATGTGTTTTAAGACATCATAGACTTCCCGATAGGAACAGACTGAAAGGAGAGGGAGAACTGGCATCAGTTTGAGCTCAGGTTGAACTAAGGCAGAAGGTTGAGTAGCCTGCAGTGATTCTAACCGTGGTGCGTAATTCTGGCTGTGGCAAAGGGCTGAAGCTCTAATAAAACAGAGCTGGAAAAGTGCACTGCAGAAGATCTGCCTAAGAATTAAAGTAAGCATGAAAAGAACGATTTGGACAGCTCTGAAAGCACTGTCTTGGGGTTTTTGAAACAGCTGCATTTCAAACACGTTGTTGCGTTTTATGTAGAGCAAGATTTGTTGGAGAGGTTGACAGATTGCATCAGTGGTAACTTTTTTTTTTTTTAATGAGTGCTTTTGACAGCCATAAAATTTTGAGAGATGGCTTGGAAAGTAGCATCTGTAAATTGGATTGTCCCTTCTTTTGCCTCTCAGTGTCCTTTTTGCTGTTCCAGGCAGAGGGAGGTAACTTGTTCCCAGAAATCCCCTTTCATACTATAATATTACTTTTTTTTCAGTGCAGGACTAAAAAAGAACTGATACATCTCATATTCTGTGGTACTGTTTCCGAACCAAGCCTTTCTGCGAGTTTCCAAATCCTTTTCTTCTCCTCTTTTTTCTGTCTTACTCAGCATATTCCCCTTAAAGCTGTATCCTTCAAGGTCATCGTCTGTTGAGAGCTAATTGATTCTTCTTTCTCCTGGAGCCTGGGAGAGAAAGCAGAAGAGAGACAATCCTAGTAATTGTGTCTGGTACATTAGATTCAAGACTGGTCTCCCTCCTATCATTATGCTTTGCCCTTTATCAATACAGAAAAAAATTGCTTCCTTTCTGGTTAGTTTCCATCTTATATTATAATATCATGTCTCCTTCACTGAAACAGAGAGGAAAGGTGAATGTTTTAAAGGTGAACGTTTTAAAGTTGAGTGTGTCTATCATAGTGCAATTACTCCAGAGAAGGTTTTTTGCATGCAGGATATAGTATTACTCACTAAGCTATAACCTCCCTCGCTTGTGAAGACAAGCACATTGTAAAAATGCTAACATAGTTCAGCAGCTAAATTTTACTTCTGTCTCAGTCATCAGCTTTAAATACAGTTCCACCATTTATCCAGGTTAGTAACCAACACACTTCCATCGTACTGTCAAATCCGTGTTTCTACAATAACTACATCCATACATCTGCAAACAAGGCATTCTCCTCTATACCGATCTTCTCATGGCCTTTTCTTCCCTTTACGTGATTTCTTCCTAAACAAATTCACCTTCAAGATCAGTCTGGAAAGGAGAGGGCTAACTGGCTAGAGTGCTTCAGGTCTGCAAGGGAGACATGAATACATATCGCTGTGCTCTCAGCATCAGAGGCAGCTCCATTTATGTCTTCTGCCACATGCAGCTTCTCACAACACTCCCAAAGCCCTCTGGTCCCTCCAGCTCCTATAGGGCTGCCTTTCTGGGGTGCCAAAGGGCACTTCTGTCCTTTGGCTGTGCCTGAAGAGAAGATGCCCAAGACCTGGGCTGTTCCTGCATCCTTTCCACTTCGGCCTCACTGACTCCTGGGGGTGCAGTGGGTTGATGGGTCAACTACATCTACATCCCGCTACCTCCGTGCCCTCTGAGCTGTTTTGGGCCAGCCTGGAAAACAAGGTGAAGAAGAGAAAGCACTGTGTGCTGCTATTAACCAGCCTTGCCTGGGACTACTGCCTTCTCCTTTTTCTGATTTCTGCTGCCTTTTCAGGTGCACTGAGCAACCACTGGCAAAAGCTGCTGCTTTCTTATCCTGGGCAGAAAAAGTGTTGGAAAAAATTCCACAGTGGGTATTTACCTATGAAATGACCTTGACTGTCCAAAGTAATCCAGGCATGATGGCTGAATTTCTTGTGTCATTTTAGGGTTATGGATGGGAAGAAGTTGAAAGAAAACTGGCCTGTCACTTAATTTGATATACCACTGTAAAAGCTCCTTGCTAGTTTCAGTTTGTGTCTGCCAGTTTCACTTGTTCATTTCCAGTTCTGAGTCTGATGTCCTTTCCTCTATAGCCAGTGATTGCAGAGGTCTGTACGTGGCAAGCTGGAGGGAGCCTTTCCCTCTGGTTTATAGGTGTTGCAGCCCAGGGAAAGGTTTCGATTCATGGATGGTGAGGATTTGCTGATAGCAGCTTGTCATGTGTTTGTTCTCTTTTCTCAAAACAGGCCAGATTTGACTGATGCTCTGCAGTTCAAAGCCCCACTGCAACGCTGTGGGGTTAACTCCATGCCTGGCAGCCTCTGGCAGCGTCAAGGTCAGAGAGCTGCAGGTGAGTGTGGTGCACCACAGGCAGTATAGCAGCTTTTCCTGTTCTCACTGTTATTAGGTAGGACAGCACTGCAAAGGAGGCTGCTTTTTCTCCAGTGCAGGAAGCACTTTAGAGCAGGTGTTGCTCCATATGTGATACAATATTGTTGTTGATTAGCCTCAGACACCTAAATGCCTGTGTTAGATAGCTAAGCTGCCTCGGCTTCCTGGTCAGCATTAAGGAAGAGACCTTGCCTAGGGCAATTATCAGAGTGAGACTTGGAAGAATCACTCCCTTTCTCCAGTAAGTCTTGGCATTGCAACTTCTAACTGTCTGCTACACAACACCAAGACTCGTAGTGAAAACCGTGACTTTTCTTTGTCAAGCCCTGTGAATTAACGATGTCTTTTCATGAGACAGTTATAATTAATCATGGCCCAGATACCAGACAAGTTCTGAGCCTAACTTTAGAGTGTAATATAGACATACTGATCTCAGTAAGCTTTGAAGACAAAACTGGCCCTCCTTAACATGCAGCAGTAAAGCAAGTGACAGTCTACTGAGCCACCCAGTCTTTTTGTGCCTCAGACCCTTCTTTCTCCACTGTCCCAAAGGCTGTGGTGACTTACACATCTACATACATGTGGCAGTAATACCCAGAGTAGGGTGCAGTTGGACTGATGGGGTAAGATGCATAAGGTGCTGCAAATTTCAGGGAGTTCAGGTCCCTGATTAAGCTTTCCAAAGAGGTAATCGATCTATGCATATTTCTCTCTCCAGCCCAGTTTGTCACACTGCCTGTAAAACACCTTCAATAAGCACACAGAGTTTGGTCAGATTAATTTATTACTATTTTGCTTTTTTATAGTTCTCTGCCTTCCCCATTGTTAAGATTCACTGCTTGCACAGAAACACTTTTTCTTCTGCTAAGCATGCAGAGGGATGAACTGATCAGTTCTGCTTTTCCTTCTCTTGGAAAAGCACCCCAAAGTCACAGCTCTTAAAACCACCTCATGGATGCAGTTTTTCTTGCACATACAGAGCATCATGGGCAGAGCACAATGGAGAAAACGTTCTGAAGTACTTTCTCATAGTAACAGTCTGTATTTCTGAATAGCAGCTTCCACTTGTATACCTTTTTAAAACCTTCAGTTTACTCTGTGAGCTTCACTGAGAAAAAGTTACATTTTCATGCTACATAGAACTTCAGGGTAGCCTCCTTCCTCACATACATAACCATATGCGAATATAGAAATACACCACAGCTACATGGAGTCTATGACCACTTCTTTATTAAAAATGATAGCTGGGACTGCACTGCATCAAAAGTTTCTAAGCAAAACAGATTTAAAAAAGAAAAACCAACGCAGCAGTGTTTGGATTTTCACCGCAGGGCACCAAAATGATCATCTTTTAGTAACTATGGTACTTGTGAGTGAAATATTTTATTTCCTATTTGTGCACTGCAAATAAAGACATACAGCTGCCCCATCTCAGATTTGCAGTGTCTCACCTCCAGGTGCAGAGAAACCTTGGGCAACTGTCTCGGCATCAGATGAGAAGGCAGAATTTGGCTCACTGGAGGCTAGGCAGCAGGTTAATTGTAATGCAGAGCTGAAACAATATAAATGAGCGTTTTCATCATTTGCAGTCTTGCTAATGGAGATGCGATAGATTTGCTGCAGAAATCCAACTCGGAATCAATAGCAATGCAATGAGGCAGCTGGTTCAGGGAGAGCACATGTGATGCCAATCTACTGCAGACAGTACCTGGGAAGAGACTGCTTTAGCTCTGCATCAGGAAAGGGCAGACAGCCCTAGAAGGTGCCACAGGAGGTGGTGAAAGACTTCTAAGAGGAAAACGCTGGCCTTGCCCCGGATGGGGCAGTGTTAGGAGCACAGGCTTTGTGTGGCTGAGGGGAGGGAATTGTTTCCTTTGAGGAAATCAGACTAGTTTGGACCCAAATTCTGTTTTGGCTACAAGGTACTAAGTGAAGCAAAGAAGGGAGTCCTTGTGTTTAGGGTCAGGTTCAGGCCACGTGAAATCGGGAAGGGATGGAGGTGTGTTGCCTTTTGGAGACGGGTAGATGAGTTTGGAGCATCTTTGGTGAAGGGCTTCTGCACTCTCACTGCCCAGACAGGTTGCGGAGATGAGCAGGCGCTGTCTTTACGTGAATTGCTTTATGGCAGTCATGCTGGCTACCCTTACTATTTATACTACAGGCAGCCCAGTGTCCTGGGGAGAGAACATTGTGAATTACATCTTGCTCCTTCACATTAAAATGTTTTGCGGAGGCCCAGACTTGGTAGGAGGTACAGATTAAACTCAAGACCCAGAGCATGACTGTCATTTGGCAATTAGAGAGGTTTGAAAGCAGCAAGGAAGAAATAACTATGCTATGCTTTTGGCCAGTGTAAGGCTGATGTGGCTGCTTATTTACATCCTGTCCTGTCTCATCCTGTCTACTGTCCCTCCCCAGTTCCCAGGAGAGGCTTAGTCACTTAGACAGAAGGTTTTAGCCAGCGAAAGACAGGCAGGAGCAAATCCATGGGGACATGGCTGGTTGCCCCTCTGGGCTGCTCTGAGCTAAACTACAGGCAAGTTCCATTCTGCTGTAGACAAGAATGGTGGGACTGTGGTACCCATCTATTACATTTGCTCCTGTGTAGTTTTATGATTAAAGCCTCATTCTAATACATATCTTCTCAGAGAGTATATTCAGCTATTCCACATATGCTTTCACTGTCCCCCTCCCCCAGTTTTTTCTTTTTTATAGCTGTGTTTCATCCTGGAACTTGCTGGCAGTGCGTTCTCATAACTCAAACAGCTTTTTATTTTGGCAATGAATATTGCTTCAGTTTTTGAGATGAAAGGAAATCAATACTGGGTTGGTAGTCACATGGCATGGGGCGGGGGGAGTATATGAAGCTATGATCTTAAGCATGATTTGTGACATTGTTCAGTATTTCTATGGAATTCTGAAAGAGATTTGAATTTTACAATTTTTNGAATGAGCGCTCAAGAAGGACAAAGAGGGAGGGGAGAGAAAGGGAGTTACCATCGCCTTGGCATCGCTCTTCCTTTCAAACCTCTGTGTAATGATATTGTTTGCAGTGATGCTCAGACAGCGAGCACCTGCTGCTCTGTAATGATTCAGCCTCTTTCAGCCGCCGCTGTAACGCGACAGGATGCTGCTGCTACTGTCACTTCTGCCGCTGCCGCTGTTGTTACAGATTTTGCTTTTGCTCCTTCTACCGCATGACAATTGTTTTCCTCGCCTAAGCAGATACCAGCCTCAGATGCTCAAGGTGAGAGTCTTGCCTTTCGCTCTGGGCTATTGGTTCACTTAATCCGGTCAATTTGTTCGCTGCTCGCGGTTGTCTTTCTCCCCGCCCTCCTTCCCCCCGTTTTGTTTTGTTTCGCTTGCTTTCGGGGGGGACGCTTCTTCCCTCACTCAGAAGAGCTGGAATTGCTTGAGAGGCATATAAGGAATTATAAAAGTGGCCTGAAAACAAGAGCGCAGTGACTGCAGAGCTGCCCTTGGCTTCGGCAAGGCAGCGTGAGCAGCAGAGGGCTCGGGCAGGGGGCGGGGGGGTCTCCTTTTTCCCGTGCGTTCCTCTTCTCCCAGTTCAGATGATGTTGCTGAGCTCGGACCTCTCGTTGACTCCTGCCCTGTGATTTTTGCTGAGCGCTGTGACTGTTACTCCGTCTCTTTTTGTCTGTGTTTCACAGTAATGGACTGTGGTAGAGTTAAGGCCTTTTGGAGGTGAGCTGTGTCAGAGCTGATGCTTAAACATGTCTGAAGTAGCCACCGAGACTTTCCCCAGTCCCTCGGCTCAACTGAGCCCTGATGCATCCCTTGACGGGCTCCCGGCTGAGGAGAACATGCCGGGGCCCCACAGAGAGGACAGCAGGGTCCCAGGGGTGGCAGGCCTGGCCGCGACCTGCTGCGTGTGCCTGGAGGCAGAGCGACTGAAGGGCTGCCTCAACTCCGAGAAGATCTGCATCGCCCCTATCCTGGCTTGCCTGCTCAGCCTCTGCCTCTGCATTGCTGGCCTCAAGTGGGTCTTTGTGGACAAGATTTTTGAGTATGACTCTCCTACACACCTTGACCCCGGGAGGATAGGACAAGACCCAAGGAGCACTGTGGATCCTACAGCTCTGTCTGCCTGGGTGCCTTCGGAGGTGTATGCCTCACCCTTCCCCTTACCTAGCCTTGAGAGCAAGGCTGAAGTGACAGTGCAAACTGACAGCTCACTCGTGCCCTCCAGGCCGTTCTTTCAGCCTTCTCTCTACAACCGCATCCTAGATGTCGGGTTGTGGTCCTCTGCTGCACCATCACTGTCACCATCCTCCCTGGAGCCTACCACAGCGTCTCAGGCACAAGCAACAGAAACCAATCTCCAAACTGCTCCAAAACTTTGTAAGTAGAAGCTGTGTGTTTCTTCTTTGTTTTCCCTTCCANAAAAAAAAAAGACTGCAAGCTCATAAAAAATACCTTGAGTCTTCTGAGGTACTAACTGGAAGTCAGTCTAAAACTGATGGGACTGGATCTCAGGAAGAGTTACTTACCCTTGCCACTATTCTAAATTTATCTGTGTAATGAATTTAATTTTTCAGCTTGAACAAAATGACCTGAATTTTCACTGGCATATTTTCTGGTCTGTAACTCTATAAAACCTAGAAGAGCATTGGGATGCTCTAGTCCATGAATGACATGGCACAGAGAATCTTCCTGACTGAAGTTTCTTCCAGACAAGCTCCATTTGTGATGTCAAAACCAAGAGAAAGATATGCTTTCCTTTTCCCATATTCTATCATTCTCTTTCAAACAGGACCACGTACACTGACTTTGAAATATGTGTTTGTATTCTGGATGTTCATTCATTTATACCTTTCTCACCTAGATTTAAAAACTCCTCCGTGATATCTGTTTCTCCTCTTGGGCAGTAGTAATCCAGACAGACCAGGCAGGCTGAGCTCCATAATTCTCCCCATGGAGGGAATGGTTTTCAGTCCCTGAATTATTTCATCTCCCTTCACGCTTTCTTGGTTTTCAGATAAATAGTGCTATAATTTTGATACGATACTTATACACGGGCTAGTCCAAAATCCCAACAAGGGGCAATAAAAACTGCTCATTTTCTCTGTCACTGTTCAGAAGCACCCAAGATGCATAAACTACTGCTAGTGCCTGCTTAATGTTTTAAGCAGTAAATAAGTAATGATGTCCAGTCAGGGCAGAAGACCCGTATGTCACATACGCAGGGGCCCTTGCTGCTGCTTGCTCTGGTGCAACAACTCTAAGGGCCAGTCAAGGGAATAAAAAACTGATATTGCCCTTCCTTGTCAATGCTATGTGCACTTTAGAGGCTCTTCCATCTTTCACATTCCACAGCTGTTTCTTTCCTGCTCTGAGGGATGCCCCCAGCAAAGCTTCTTGATTGAAGAATGAGGGAGTTCTGTCAATGGTTTTAACTGTGCAGACTCCATCAGTCACTTGTGGTCATGCTTTCAAAGATTTCTCCCTACTTGCCCTTCAGACATTTCTTGTAATATTGTCCCAAGAATCATTGCATCAGCATACTTGTAATTTAGTTTGTTGTCTCAGCTGTTCCAGTATTTGGTTCTTCCTTCCACAAATGACAGCATCCCCAGAGAGCGTATACATGGGAGAGAAGGATTTTGGTGTTAGAGTCTACCAGATTAAATACAGTTAAATGGTTGCATTTCTTCTCACATTTCTGTCCCATAGTTTGTCTGCTGCATGGACTCAGCCCAGTAGGATCACTTGATGGTCTGGTATCATCACAGAACATGGGGATTTGGTAGCATGATCATATCAAGAAAGTCACGATGTCTGATGATTTCAAGATACTCTGATATTTTCAAGACAGCACTCCTTGGGCCATGGGTGTGCTCAGCAGGACAGTTATCATTGTGGAGGTAATAGTGCCTTAGTAAGGGAGACATTTATCAAGATGAGAGAAACAGCTGCAGGGGAATGGAAGAAGGATCACTTCTGCATCTAGTCTGAGCTAGTGGGGAAGCAAACTGTTGTCCTTGTGATAGACAACTGAAGGTTTCCTGCTGGGTTGATGCAAGGGGATGGGAAAGCTTGAGCTCATACAAGCAACAGAGGAACATAAAGCAGCCAGGAAAGTGCTGGGAAACTGGAAAGAAGCACTTAAATCTGCCAAGTACAGGCAAGCAGGAGACATCTGACCCTTCCTTGTCTGGAACAAAGCAGAAATCTCTGTTCCCTAAAGCCACAGATACCTGAAATCTGCCTGGGACATTGCAGAAGGTCAAGAGGCAGATTTTCCTCCTGCTGAAAGGCTGGACTATGAATATGATCATCCCTTCTTAGGCCATGCTTTGCTTCTCAGCAAACCTCCACAAAGCAGATCCCCTCACCATCCATCCACGCTGACTAGATGCTCCTCACCAATGCTGAAATCCAAGGAGGTGCCCTTTGTGCCCTGTTGTCTCAGCCTCCCTGAGGGCTGGAGCCACTCTGCTCTGCCTGCACAGCAACATGGCTCTCAGTCATTGAATTTCCTCCTGTCATTCTGTGCAAAAGCCCTTGGTGCACTCCAGCTATCGCCTTATGCGTTTTGTCAGCCCACCCTGCTTTTTAGAGACTAGGATTTAGCAATAGAGTTAACAGATTGTGAAGGTTATCACTAACAATTTTTACGAACTGTTTCAGCTGTGCAGTTTTCATGACATACAGCTGTGCATGTATTCTGTTTGTGTGCACAGAAAGGCTGCATTTCAGGCCAAACAGCCAATCAATGCAGTAGCACACAATCTATTTTTCAAAGTCTGTTAACAGGAAGTTACCCCAAAATTCCCCTGTGCTCTACAGAATGGTGTATGGCCAGGAAAGCCAACATGTATGCTGGCTTTTAAATGTGCAGAGATTCAAGAACATGTCTAGCAACCTTTCTGTTGCTTGCTACTTCCAAGCATGTGAATTCACCATACAATGGAGATTAATTGAGATCCCTCAAATAAGTAGCTTTTCAGGCAACCCTGTAATTTTCCTAATTGTTGGTAATTGACTGTTTAGTGTTTTCCTTTTTTCCTTCTCCAAATTTGGAGAAAGGATTAAAAAGATGTGTTCTGTGAGTGTACACAGATAACTGGTGACAAGCCCAGGAAGCAGATTTACAGCTGTGAATCAGAGGAAGTATCAATTCCCTTAAGCCACTTAGCTAGGCAGAAGCTGGCAGGGGAGAGGAACTTGATATTGGGAGAGGGAGGATTGTGATGGTGGGGGGAAGAACTGAAGAAAAAAAAATCAGAAGATTATTCTGACACCTCCTGAGCAGAGCTGAGATACACCAAGTGTGGCATGTCAGTATGCCAGAACTCAAATAAGAATTTGGTATCGAAACTGCATTGCCCCTAGCAGTTATTTAGCTGGTTCCCCATGTTGCAGACCAGTATGTGTCCATGCTGTGCTCATGCTTTTTTATATTATAAAAGTGTCTTCTCAGGGCTGTTACTGATACTTCCAGAATTCTCATGCATGTTAACAAGAGGCTATACTAGCGCTGCTGTCAGATGCTAACTTACACTTCATTTATACATTAATTTTCATATGTTTCTCTGTTTTACAAATGGGTGGTGATGGCATAATGACAAAACATCCCTGATAATTAATCCAAAATGTTGACTTAATGGAAACACTAAGAATGTTTTTTAAAAACACAGTTTGTAAATATTGTGCAAGTCATTTAAATCCTGCACTTGCAGAGGAAGACTTCAAAATATCAGTCAATAGGGAAAGATCAGACAAATGGCTTCACCATGAATTTTGTATAGCCATAGGTCACATCATAAGAGAAGATTTTGAGTGTTCAGTTATGACAATGAAACAACATGTCATGTGAAAGTGAACTGAAAAAAGACTACTCAAGCTTAAAATCAGCCATAATGGTGAAGAAAAAGCCAGTTTAACTGCTGGCATTTTTTATCCGAGGGTTAACTGACCTGAATCAATCACACAATAAGACCGTGTGCCCCAGCCATTACTGCACCAATAGCACCATGGTTGCTTGCTACCTGAAAGTAATTGGTTCATATCTCAACCTCATCAAGAGAGAAGCTTTAGCAAATTCCAGTCACACTCCCTGGTGACTGTAGATGAATGCAGATTCCTTCATTTTTACCATAAGTATTTGAAATAGCTCCTTATGTTTATGCTAACTCTAGCTTTCCCTGAAAACTAATGGGCAGTCCAGTTACACTGGCCCCTGCTTTACCTTGCACAGAGTTCAATAACTTCTCAGCTCCTTTCTAGCTGCAGCTCAACCTCTGTGTGGTTTGATGTAAAAACAGAAAAAAACTTGGAATTATCATTTGAAATCTAATACAATTATGCTTTAAATACTGCTAACTTAAAGAGCATCATGTTCTGTTCTGATGGCGAGTCCATACAATGAATGCCCACAACACATAAGACGACTATGTAGCAAAAAAGCTACAGATCCACAGATACCTGCAAAATTATGAGATATTCCAGGGTTGCTCACTTGCTAAGAGAGCTTTTAAAGTTGTCAGGTTTTGACTTTCCACATGTGATCACAACCTCAGTCTTTCTTGTGCTTTACTTTCTTGCGGTGCTAGTGATCTGCCCTTTTCTCTGCCTGGGTAGCCATCAAGCTCATGCTGCTTGGCATTCACAGTAGACTTGGACTAGAGATCTGCTCCTGAATGCAGTTCATGTCTTGAATTATGCATAAGTCCAAGATGGAGGGGCTGCGTTTCATGGCTCTTCTTTGGGGGTGATGATGTAAGGAAGTCAAAGTAATATAGTGACACTTTTCATTTTTCATGTCCTAGCATGGTTAAGAGCAAGCCTTGAATTGTGTCATTTTTCTCCCATGTGACTGTTCAATCACCTGAGAGAGTACTAGCCAGAGTTTTGTGGTAAGATTGATTATACTCCCAACAAAGTGCTTCCTTCAGCTCAGCGCCGGGAAGTAGCCTAGTTTAGAAGCTAATGGGCTTCAGTCTGAAGGAGAAACGGTGACTGTGATTGAAATGGCACTGCGGTGCGTGCAAGCCCTTTGGGCTGCATGCTGACAAGTACTGCGATCCTGGGGAGGTTGTTCTTGTGGGGAGGTGGGGGGAGGTGTTTTTAAGCTGGACCATACTACACTGCAGGGACATTTCACCTTCTCCTTTGAAAACATCCATGGGAGCGGGCATGGGAGTGCTCAGACCTGTAAGGAGACAAGGACGCTGCAGACATAAGGCTGATTTTGTTTGCCCTGGTAACCTGTATAGTGCTGGTGCTGCGAGGTTTGCACCATCACTGCTAGCATCAGCAAAATGCACTGCAGGACCAGCAAGGACGCCAGCTTGCACAACATGAGATGCAGAGGGCAGAGAAGCAGTCATCTTCCACTAAATCTCCCAACATGCGTTTTGGCACCAGGCTGCACTCATTTCTCCAGCCAGCCTGTGAGAGAACCAAAGAAATATACCCATCATCCCATTGCACAGAGAGCAAGTGGATAACAACGTTGTAGGTAACAGCTTACAAACATTTTGCCTTGCTCAGCCTCTGAGCACCAGCAGCTACTCTTAGGGAGGACAGCGTGATTTCGCCAGTATCACAGAGGAGACCTGTGGCAATGCTGCAAGTGAAATCTCACAGCCTGAGAGGCAGCCATCCTATCTGTAATGGCTGGCATGTACTGATGAAAATCTGGGTAGAAAGGGAAGAAAAAATGCAAATAAATATGTTTGAATAAAGATATACTAAAGCAAAAGTCATTCCAGAATCCTCCTGTTCCAGATCTTTTTTTCAGGTAGTAATAGGAATTATTGCATAAAATATATAGGAAGGCAGTGGGTCTTCACTGTTAAAATGCATTCCTTGCTGGCATTTAGTGCTAAAAATGGATGAGATACATGTAAACGAAATCAGATCCTGACATTTGAAGTTAGGCTGTTTTTCTGTCATTGCTTCATTGAATATAACAGTCTGTTTGCTAATGGCTTCCTTCAGAAAAAAAAATAGCAATGTTGCACTTCTTTGACATTTGACAAGTGAGCATTTAGCTAAAGTTCAGGGATCGTATTTCCCAAAGTTAGAGCTGTATATGTCAAATCCTTACTGTTGGCCGAACTTCCACCAGCTGCAAGGTCTAGCTGTTTGCTTTTATGTTTGTTTTCTGGGTGATTTCACTTGTTTGTTTGTTTTCTTAATAGAGGTAGGTTGCAAATTCCCAAATCTTTTCATTTTTTGTGCATAAAGATGCAAAATCAGCCAGTCATTTTGAATGCCCTTGAAGTAGGACAGTACAGGACATTGGTGCTCTCTGAGAACTGGTGGCATAGGAGGGGGACTCACAGGTCTGAATGTGATCCCTTCTGCACAAAACCCCCTTCCTAGCTGGTCAGCCCTGCTCAGAGAGATTTTTAGCTTTGCCCTTCACTACTGTCATTACTGTAATAAATTGAGGATAATTATTTGGCTTGAAACTGCTCTGCCTTCTGCTGTGTAGGTGGGGAAATGATGCCAGGAACAGTCCTTTCTTCTTCTGCCAGTTTGCTTTTCTCTGCAGTGGGGATACTATACATACCAGTACTGTATAGCTGCTGCTGTTAGGAAAAAGCAACCTAAGCACTGCCTCAGCTAGAAATGCAAGATTGATTACATTAGATGTGCTTTACTCTGAGTGTCCTGCATGAAATCAGCTCTTGAGACAGTTAATGCCATTGCTTCAGAGTGGAAAATGCCAATGTTAACAGGTTTGTTACGGAAAGATGGCTTGGTACAGAGCACCAGTGCATGGATTGGAGTGAGTCATTGCCAAACTTGTACCTGAGGAGGGAGGTCAAATGAAGGTTTGTAAGTGATGACGTCTTCTGTGCCAGAGTCAGCACTTTGCCAGTTGCTGGGACACCTCAGAAAGCTGTATCTTCTGAGCATTTGAGTTCAGGTCTGCCACAATGGCATTTACAGAAAACACAAATGTGTTTTCAGCCATGTCCCAAGTTGTCCTGCTGCTTCAAGTTGAGGGCAGGGCACCATGACAACACTTTAAACTCCACTTTAAAATGAAACAGGCAGCTCAGGAACTAGGTAATCGAGTTCTGCTTTGCCCTTACACTGTAAAGCTCTTTTTCTGTGGTTCACTGGGCAGAAAGAAAACTGACTTTACCATCATATGAACTCAGCATACGGCCTAGGTGAGACTGTAGATCTTGACTTTGGGGAAGTGGATGGACAAACAAATGGACAAGTGGTTTTTCCATCCATCTTATCTCCAAGAGCCCAGCCTTAAAGTTCAGTTTCTGTGTTATGATCAGTGTAGCCTCCCATTTATAAACGTCCTGGCTTGTGCTAGGCTACTCACATCCAGAGCAGTGATTTTCATGGAGCTGGAGTGAAATATGTGGTCTGGAGGAGTGCCCCAAGACAGTACCTCCGGTCCATGGCCTGTCCCTACAGATAACTGCACAGAGCCTTGCACTATGCTCTCATATGCTGCAAAGCATCTTGTTTGTGACATCCCTTTGCTGCTCACTTATCTTCCAGGGTCAACATTGCTGGGGGAATGGTGAATTCACAAGATAACTTGCAGACGCTTGAGAAGTCCTTTTAGGTGAAAAATGTTGATGGTACTCTGTAGAGGACTATACTCTCAAATGGCTGTTCAGGATCTGAGAGGGGAGGCAGGTTATAAAGAGGTCCTTAATCTTTCTTTAGGGTCTGACCATGCCAACACAGTTTCATTCTGTGGGTCAGGATCTACTAGCTCTGTACAGTTTTATGTGTTCCCTGGGCTTTTCCACCTTCTCAGGTCTCTCAGGTTCCTTGTGTCTCTCCTGATCCCCAGCTACCCTTAGGGAAATGCAAGAGCAGTAACTTACTGCAGGGCAGGGAAACAGCAGCTCTGTGGCTCCTCTTTGATACCTTCTGTTACTGAGCAAGGATGCATTTTCTGTGGAGTGCTGCAGTCTGCAAGACAAGAGGCAAAATTCTGTTCTCCTCTTAGACACAAAACAATAAAGAACCATTTGGCTTGCAAACTGCTGGCAGCCAAAGTGATGCTCTGCCATGCAACACAACTGTTTTGCATTCGGATCAAGCAGAAGGAGACACATTGCAGGCTATTTTTAACATTTCAAATTAATTGGTGGGGTATTGCAGTGGGCTGATCTTTCATAAGAAGCAAAACTAGGAAGGAGGAAACATGCCTATTTTTTTTAAGCTACTTTTACAGCATGGTGCATGCATGAGTTAATGCCTGCTTAATGAAGTCATACTTTTTAGGCCTGAATGCTAAGCTTTTACCAAATACTCTGGTACAGCCGAGCACATGTTTTCATTTACTTTGCTGGGATTATCTCTAGGACTGGTGTAGACTTTTGCAGGTATTAAATCTTAATAGCTGGAAGATAATTGATAAACACAGATTCAGGACATTGTGGGTGGTGACTCCGTATGGTATAGCCCCATACTTCGGCCCGCCCTTGGAAATGTGACAACCCCAAACCAAAAACACCTGCAGTAGACAAGGTTTATTAACCTTTTGCAGTCACTGATGTTTCTGACTGACTCTAAATTACCATAATCTACTTTGTATTTCCAAGGCACTATTTTTTAAAGAGGTCCGTTGCATCCTGCAGTGTTTCAGTGGTTTATTGTTTCATAGTCACAATACCTTATATCATGTCCCAGTTATCTGACACTTCCAGAGAATGACAGTGAAGCTAAAGGCTCTTTATCTATTGTCTTGGGACATGGCTAAGACCTACTTCCACTTATGGATTCAAGGTCTTTGTGGGGGAGAGGGGTAGTTGTCATTGCTTCTTATCAGGCTAAAATTACTATATCATTATGGAGATTAAATAGGATAATCTCAAATGCTCTTAATGTATTAGCATTGCTTGATTCCAACTAAGAGCTGGTAGAACAATATTTCCAGGGGACCATCTATTATTCATTTCTCTTTCTTCCGCTAAATGAAAGACCATAGATACTGAGCGTAACTAGTTATACCTTTGCTTCAAAAGAAATGCCACACTGTTTCATCTTTTATGGTGCAACTCACTCCGGTCGTTTGGAGAACTGAGCAGCAGTCTGCTTTTGCCAGGGCCAGGGAGGCCATCATTTATTCTAACCAAAATGAGCTCTTCAGGAGTATAAGACATAAGCAGAGAGCAATCCGTGAAGCTTAATTTATCACCAGAGACAGATAGAGAACTCCCTAGTAAATGAGGATTCTCGTACAGCCTCCCACTCCCCTTCTCAGCGTGTTGCCAATTTTAGGGAAAATTAAACAATTTGGCAGGGACCAAAATCATACCGTTTCCCTCAGAACAACAGTTACAGCAGGCCTTTCCTAGCTATATTTTGCTGAGTTCCTCTCACACAGATCTGCTTTGCTCTATAATTGCATCTCATAAAATGCATTTGTCTGCATAACTGCTGCTTTGTCATTCCTGCAGCGCAGGGTCTCACTGGTGCTAGCAAATGGTGCTCTTGCAAGCTTGGGAGAGTGCAGCAACAGAGAGCACTGCTGAAATGCCAGGGGACTTGGCCACAGAGGGTACTGCATTGTGCCAAGCCATATGCTGACCAAGCTCCTTATGTATCACAAGTGATGTACATGCTCCTCTGTGTCTCTTCAAAAGCACCAATTGCACTGCTTTGAGGGACGTGCTGCCCCATGCAGTCCAAGCAACAGGCTCTGTTTTCTCAGGTCTGGCACGGCAGTGTCTTTTCACGTTCACTTATTTGGCATTGTAGATGTGGTCAGCTAATTGCGCATGCTTCCCAACTTTTTCCGACACGTGCCAAGTCATATTGCCCGGCCTGGCCTGGGAGAAAAACAGCACTCCAATTCTACTGCTGCCGGTTGGAGCAGCCTTTGCTCTAACTCCCAACCAGCAGAGATCAGCAGGAAATGAGAGAGTTAAATTGAACCTAAGTCCTGGTGTGTCTGGATGATCTGGTGATACTGCAGGCTCTTGCAGGATGCTGAAGGATCATGCTGAAGGTAAAGTTCAGTCCTGAGCAACTTGAGCCTTTTGCACTGCACTCCCAGCGTAAGGCAGCTCTGCCCCTGCTCTGGCCAGAATTCCAGCCCTAGCAATGGTCTTCTTTAGGACTTGTAATAGTCTGACTTCAGAAGGACCAGAACTGCAGATGATGGACGTACACGTGGCTCCTTTGGGCTTCTGTTGTAGGTTAGCATAATATTTTCAGATCCACGCCACAGTACTTTTGCTGTTGCTGGCCTTATAAGGCATGCATTGAAGCTGCAACCTGCTGTACCAACAAAGAGACAGAGCCCTTCCTTTAAGTAACACAGTGAGAAGAGACAAAAGGTTGAAGGGGAAAGCAGTGCGACAGTGCTCATACTGCAAGCCCAGTGCAGAGCAAGGGGGTGAATGTAAGGCTGTTTGATCACATCTTCCCTGCTGGTGTGCTCACATAACTGGTGGATGCTCCCCTTGTGGCACACTGCTGGGACCCACTGGTAGGAGATGCAATTGCAGAGATGTCCATGCAATTACAGTGTCTATGTAGAAGAAATCATGTACTGTGTGTGGCCAGTACATGACAAATGTTATCTCTCTTTGTCCCTAAAAAAGCAAAGCAGTACAAGACAGATGCTTTGTACTCCAGAGAGGACTTAGACTTTCTCAGCAAATCTCCTTAGGTGGCAGCCAGCATAATTTGATATTTAACCCTCCCGAAAATCTGCCTGTTCTTCAGACAAGGGTTGCACTGCTCCTGAAAAATAAATTCTGCAGATTCAGCCTTGGCCCACTGTTTCCCATTAATCCTGTCCTAGTTCGGGGATAATAGGAAGCAAGTCAAAAAAAAAAAACCTTGCCTTCCTGCCTGCAGGAGGGCAGTGATGAGAGCCACGACACTTGCTGTGGTCTCACGTTTTCCCCCACAGCATCTGTTCAGCCATTATTCATTAAGGTTGGCAATAAAAGCTCCTGATTTTGTGAATTCAAGTGGTGTAGACGCTGGGAGCTATCAGTTGGATTGTGGCCTTGATTTGGTCAGCTGTTGTCAAAAATTACTAAACTACTAATGGCTATTGATTAGGGGTCTGCAAATGCTAATTGAGATAGCTGTTCTTAAAGCCTGCTTTATAATAAAAACGACCTCAGAAGCTTGCATGGTTAGACCAATTGTCTTAGAAGTCGTTTGTAGATGAGTGAGATATCCTACCATGCAGCAATTAAAAGATAAGCAATGAAGTGGCTTGTAAAATCTAACCAGATACTGAAGCAGGCTGCTCTGCAGGGGCGAACAGTTAGCCGTTACCATGAGGTTCTCAGTAGTCAGAGCCTCCTTGACAAAGTGTCACCCCCTTGAGTCCTGGTGCTATGTGAAAATCTGTATTTCTTTCCTCTTCTGTTTTATTTTTTGCATCAATTTCCAGTCATGATGTTAGCAAAAATAAGCCTGAAAATGTGGGCAGCTAAAGCTCAGAAATCCAGAGGCCAAAAACTGATGTGTTGTTTTAAAAGAGATTTTCACTTCCATGCCAATTTCTTGATTTTTGAATGCTTGGGATTGGCAAGACAGACTGTATAACCTTTTATTGAGAATGCAGGCTTCAAATCTTGGCATCTTCAGGAATCCGGCTTTTAATAGAACTTTTTTGTTGTTGTTGTTATGATCAAACGTATTTTAATTCATTCCATTTTATGACAAGCTCTTCAGGCCAGATTTCTGGATGACTTTTTTCTTTAAATAACTGTCCTTGTTCCATAAAGTTTCTCAGAATAAAAAATGTAAATAGACCCATACGTTATACTGGTAGAAGATGTGGATAATGTTGCAAGTGTCTAAAAGCCTCTAGAATGTTTCAGAAATACTTAGGCTACTTTTTGAAACTTCTGGAATTCCTCCACAAATAGCTTTTTTTTCCCACAAGGAATGACTACTCTATCCCTGGCAATATGCGTCTGGTAACCTCCAAATGACATTAAGCTGCTGAATTGCAAGTTTTTCTTTCCCATCATCCCCCATGCAAAATTTAATGTGCTTATATGCACATGTACTTGCATACACACACCGTGACATACACACAGAACTTTTTCCAAACACAGTGTTGGAATGTCTTGGTCTCCTCACTAATTCCTCTACCGTTTCAAGAACTGCATGTCCTGCATAGCACAGAAGGTCATATGTATGAAACTAACAACTTTCCCTCTGCTAAGTCTGTAAAAGTAGATCTGAGCCAACCAAATGGTTTTATCAGCTGCCCCATGCAGAGTAACAGTTTTCCTAAAAAATGAGCCACTGTTTCATTGTAAATGTATCCTAAACTCCTGATTTGTTGTCTAGTACCAGTGCTTTGATGCACTGGTGTAAGGGTTAAAGAGGGAGACGTACGCAAGACTCATTTCATTAGTACCCTTCTACCAGAATGAGCATGGAGCAGTTTGTCCAACTGAGCAACCTTCCTTGACAATGGGTAGTAATGTGCTGCTGGGGAGCCAGCCTCTCCCATGTGCTGAGCTGCATCTGACACTGGGTAAGTTCAGGTTGGATATTAGGAAGAATTTCTTCTCAGAAAGAGTGGTGAGGCAGTGGCACAGGCTGCCCAGGGAGGTGGTGGAGTCACCACTCCTGGAGGTGTTCAAGAACCGTGTGGATGTGGCACTGAGGGATGTGGTTAGTGGGCATGGTGGGTATGGGCTGGTGGCTGAACTTGATGTTCTTAAAGGTCTTTTCCAGCCTTAATGATTCTGTGATTCTGTGATTCTTCTGTGGCTGTGCTGTTTCCCACTAGCTGTGATCCGTAACAACTCCAATATACTTTTCTAGAGTTATCCTTACCTATCTGCATGCGTACAGTTTATTCACTTTGCTCCTATGCCCCACTGTACAGCACCTTAGTATTTCTCCAATCCATTTTGCTGGTTTTTCAAAATCTCTTTCCAAATAGATACTGTCTACCATGCATTCACACTCTCACGACCATAACCGATCTTCTCAACCTTTACGGTTTTGCCAGTGTGTGACACAGGCCATAGCAATGTGTGACAAATGACAGAAATGTGGAACACTTGTGCCCCATTGCGTATCGTGCTGTAACTGACAAATTGTAATCGTTTTTAACCATAAAAACTGTTTACAGAATGCTTTTTCAGTGAGCGAGTCACATAAACCTGTTTGTGTTGCTCACTTGTTTATATGTGATTTGAAAATTGAGCTCTGTGGCCAGTTCTTTGATGGTAGAGGCATAGCATCTCAGCAGGCAGTCTCTGTTGGTACCTGCAGAAGTATGATGGCTATGAGAGCAGGTACCACCCTCCTGACTTAGCTCCAAAGCATGTTCTCACCTGTAGCCATGCAAATGCTCCTGCACCTCCCTGTAGAACCTGATCTGGGTGCAGCCATTGGTAGATGTACCTCTTCCAAAAGATTCTCCCCCATGCACTCAAGGCTCAAGCACTGGGATTTCTTCCCCTTCAGCCCCTGCTGGCGGCACGTCAGAACGTGGAGTATTCTGGAAAGATCAGGCCCCAGCTGTCAGAAAAATGAGTGAAACAGGATTAGTGGCCATGTCTGAGAATACACCAGCTTGCTTATGCCTCACTGAAAGCATGTAGCAGAGCCGTGGATAAAACCCTCATCCCCTTCCGGCAGAGCACAAAACTTTAATTGTGTAACCACTTCCTCCCCGTGCACTCCTTTGTCGGTGCTGGTTGCATAGTTATCCTGTGGGAAGCAGAATAATGCCAGGAAACAGGGATGGGGGGGTTTCAGAAGGAGACCCGCGACCGAGAGGGGCAGGAGATCCCATGCTGCTGTCCTGTCATCTCACATGGATGGTGGCATCTGGGAGCAGCATGCTCCCTCAGTGTGCCAACACCAACCCAGTGAACGTGTCAGGAGGAGGATAGTACCAGTTTCATGGCAGCTTTAACCCAGCACACATGTAAATGTGCAATCTCACACCCGTTCTAAAAATTTGCCACATTCAAGATTTGCAATTAAAATGAAAGAGAATGTTGCTCTTCATGGGACGCTGCAGAAAAGCGTTGTTTTTTGTGTGTTGTTTTTAGAAAGCTGTTACCACAGTGCCCTCATTCCATAAATGTATTATTGACTTTGAGAATAAACTAGCAGTGAGGAATAACTCAAAGTCACCAGAAAGGGAAGTGTAAAAAGCTTCTGAAAAAATGCAAAGATGTCTGCTTTGTTGCTTGGAAATCCCTTGGCATATTTGCATTTGTAATTCTCACTTGTACCAACCTCAAGAATCAAACGTTATAATGGGATCAGGGCCTGGATGGCAGAGAAATAGATTACCAAAACTGACTCAGCAAAGTTCAACATCTCCCTCCCCTCCTGATCTGATGGCAGGAGTTGTTACATATCTGGTTATGCACAGAAGGAGAAGCTCTGCACACAGGAGAAGTTCTCACCCAGGCTTCACCAGGAGCAGTGTGGACTCAAAGACACTATTGAAAGTCCCATGCCCTCACCACCTCCTCACCCTCCACAAAGAAGAGGAAAGGTATATTTTACCCTTTCAGAAAACAAATCTGCACAAAGATATTGCAAGTGTGGAGAGCTGCAGCTGCTCCTACATAATCTCTGTGACTGACTGTAAAAAACTCATAAAAAATCAGGTTCTGAAAAAGCTCTTTCCTTCTACAGTTAGCACCAGATCTGCACAGCAAGAGCCACTATAGATTGGTTTGCATTCATTAGTTATTGTAGTTATTTTAATGAAGTACTTAAAGATGTAGGAAAGTGCCATGACCATGCTGCTCAAGATTTTTTTATAAGCATTGGTAGTTAATGATGAGCACTAAATTAGACAGCTTTTTCAGTTTCTTGGCAAAGGAATCTGCAAACATATTGCATAATAACTGTTCTCAGGACAATGTTCTGTCATGGAAATTCTGTCATTCGGGCAAATATTTCATAACTGTTCAGAGCCTCGCAGTTTTGAAGACATAACTACTTATTTCACAGCGAGGAGACAAGAAATAAAAGTGGATGTTCTCGTTAGCATTCAGTGTTGCAATATCATTAAGACAATCTACCATTCCAGGGGAAAAAAGCTTTCCTAATCCACTGCACGTATTGATTTTTGCTTTTGCCTTCATAGTATTTGTTTGTTATATGGTCATACCAGAGTGTAAGTTGCAGAATTGTGTAAGATTTGCTGATGAGTTTGAATGCTTTGTGGAATGGATACGAGCTGTTCTACCTGAGACCTATACATTACGCTTTAAAAAAAAAAAAAAAAAGCCATGCCATTAAGGAAAAGATGTGTCATTTTTAAAAGAATAAGACTGCTGGGAAATCTGAGAAGGCTACACCCAACAAGGGGAAGTAAAGCAGCATGGTGAAATGTCAGAAGAGAGAGGCTTACGGGGAATGGACACACATTAACAGCAGGAAACCACAAGCTTGGGACCGGGCCTGGGCATCTGATGAAAGCTGGGGTGTTCAGGAGGGGCTCTGCTCCAGGGGAGTGTCAGCATGAGTCTGCACGGAGCTGCTCCTCTGCAAAATAGCCACCAGTCTGGGGTCGGCAGCAAGAAACCCAGTCCAGCCCCTTTCACCCCAAATCCCAGGGGCTGCAGGGAAGGACATGCCAGTCCTGAGAGGTCTGTACTTTCTGCTGGGTGCAAATCTTGCAGCTCCTGTAGTTGGCTGCCTCTGTGCAAAAGGCAGCATGTTTCCCCTCCTGTCTGCACAGCATGTGATGTGACTCAGGGCTGGCTCCTGCAGTTTGTACAGTGCTGGGCTCATGCTGACCATAGTAGGATGGAGGCACTGAGAGTCCCTGTCCCTCTGTTTGTGTTCTCCATATCCATGTGACTGGTGAAGCAGCTTTCCCAGCATGAGTTCCCAGCAGGGTCTCCATCACAGTTTTGCAGTTTGGTAGCTAATAGCAACAATTGCAAATACCCAAGGGTTGGAATTTCTAAGTTCCCAGCCAGTCCTTACAGGGGATTACTTCTGAGTCCTTTCACCAGCATGAGTTTAGCAATGCATGAGTTCTTTTGAGGTGTGGTGACAGCTGCCTGTCTGCTTGGGGTGTTTTGGATATGCAGGTGGGGACACACATCTCCTCACTAGGTATGGTGGTTAACAACCTTCACAGTAGTGATGCTTGTCCAAAGCCTGGCAAAATGAACTATAGTTGGAATCTGCTCTGTCTGCTTTGTTTCCAGATGGCTGCTGCCACTTCAGGTCTTCTCTTGATGTCCAGTCACGTAGATGTGGCAAGGACTTTCTCTGAGCTTGCTGATGTTGTGGCAGCCTAAAGAGACCGAGCGGATGAGGGCAGCAGTTTCAAATGGTGGAGCACCTGGGCTGATGAAACACTTTCCTGTTTGTTAGAACGAAGCAAGAAAGGTGCCTATCTTCAGAGCTGCTTAGGCCCTTTAAGGAAAACCATTGCTTAATGCTTTTCAACAGAAGGCACGTATGCTTTTTTTTCCTTGAGGACATCACTGGTTACCCACTGTTGCAGTGCAGCTGAAGGTGAGACATAAGGCGGTTCTACTCACAACTGAGAAATTCTCTAATTACTGTGGAAATGCTGACCTCCTCTCCTCATCCCGTTGTGTTCCGTTCACTAGCACAGCCTGCTACTGTGAGTCATCTGCCTAGGGCTTTAATGAAGTTAGTGTGCGGCATCAAGAGCAATCAAAGTGCTTTTGCAGAGCAGCTCTGCACTGTTACTTTTAGTCCGTCTATTCACAAGTCCTCAGCTGTATCTCCAAAGCTCCCCCTGTGTCTGCTGGGGAACAGCTGTGCTGATTTTATGTGTGAGAAGAATAGGGCAGCATCGGTGCTGCCTACAGTGCCACACCAGCCTCCCCTTGTTCCAAAGGCTGCTATCCAAAGCTGTATTCCTTCTGGAAGCTTTGGAGACATTTTGGCAGAAATGCTGTAGTTGCAGCACGTCCATGATTCCTGACAGAAAGACTCTTCCTCGGGAAAAGCACCCACCTCGGCCCGTGCTCTGGGTTTCCAGCCAAGCAGATGACATAAACAGCCAGCTGTGTGTGTGCAGCTGTGACCCACTCTCCCGCAGGCCCATGGCTTGCTGGTGTTTTGTTGTCCCTGATGTTGAGACCTCTCCCCACCCAGGGCCCTCAAGCCAAAGCTGGAGCTCAGGCGAAACAAGCTCTGAACACAGACAAGGGATGGATGAGGCCAAGCAGAAAATGCATGGGGAACATGTGGACTGCCTTCCTAAGCCAGGATGAAGGTGGTACAAGTGCAAGAAGGTGGCCCAGAGATTTACAGTCAGAAACGCAGGAAGCTGCAGATACAGGGCAGGTGATATGGGAAGGAGAAGCAGGGTTTGAGAGGATGTCACAACAAGCACGGTAGTTATTAACAGCTCTTATTCTGAAAAAGAGAAATGCAGCAGGAAGGAGGAAGCAGCAGTTTTGTAGCTGGTGCAGAGGTGAAGGCCTAGCACATCTGCCTGACCCTACTCTGGCATGGGTGGATCCCAATTTCCTTGTTCTCGCTTGTCCTGAGTTTTGCTTCATTTTCTGAGCTTCACTCCTGGCCATTTCATTCAAGCAAGGCAGTAAAGATACGTATTTTAGTTATTTTGTGCCTCATCTCAAAACTTGCGGTTTTCTGCAGGCAACTGTGTGTAATGTTTCCTGGCAGCGTGCAGAAACAGGACCCGCAAGCAAGGATGTGTGTATGTGGTCACAGGAGGTGATGTGAATGCTTGGGAAATATCCTGAACCAAACCCATGCAGCAAAGAAGGTCATGTCAGAAACGAGCAGCCTGCTCTGCCTCTAGCATGCAGTCTGGCAGGAGCTGCTCCTGGACTGCTCTGCAGTATGTCTCTTTCCATTACAAGCCAAGGGCAGCAGTGTGTGCAAGCTAACCAAGACTTCAGTCACTTGGAAGGAATCAGGTCCTTTTTGATTGCTTCAGATTTGTGCTGAGCTGGTCATTTCCTCTTCCCTGGGTCTTGCAAACTGCTGCCCACTGAGCATGAGCGCTGACAGTATGACCGTTGGTAAGAGCATCACCAGCTATGTGCTGGGCTCTGTTGCCTTGAAGCTGGTCTGGGATATCAGCATACCAGTCTTAGTGCAGCCATTTGTACCAAGACATCCTTCTCCACCCTTCCTTTCTCCTTCCACATAGATGTGCCACCCTGATAAGGGTGCAGGCAGCAGGGGCTGTTTGTGGGCAGAGGGGCAGGGGTGCAGGAGGTGCTCAACATGTCTGAAGAAATGCAGCAGTGAGGGGATGGAGCAAAAATGCTGGTGGAAGCAGGAGTGACACTGACACCTTCTGCCTCTCCCAGCTCAGGGGTATAGAGGTAAGCAGTATGTCACAAGGCTTCAAAAGAGGGGTGGCCACAGGGTGAGTGAGGCAATTGTCCCCCTGTGTTGTGCTCTGACATGGCCCCATCTGGTGTACTACATCCAGGCCTGGTGCCCATAGCACAAGAAAGATGTGGAGCTGCTGGTGTGAATCCAGAGGAGTCCATGAAGATGCTCAGAGGGCTGGAGCACCTCACCTATGAAGACAGGTTGAGGAGGTTGGATTTGCTCAGCCTGAAGTAGAGAAGACTAAGGGGAGACCTCACTGTGGCCTTCCAGGACTTGAAGGGAGCTTATAAACAGGAGAGGGAGCGAATTTTTACACTGTCTGATAGTGATAGGACAAGGGGGAATGGTTTAAAACTAAAAGAGGTAAGATTTAGATCAGATGTTAGGAGGAAATTCTTTACTCAGAGGGCGGTGAGGCCCTGGCACAGCTGCCCAGAGAAACTGTGGTGCCCCATCCTTGGAGGTGCTCAAGGCCAGGTTGGATGGGGCCCTGGGCACCTGAGCTGGCGGGGGGGAGCCCTGCCCACAGCAGGGGGCTAGAAAGGGACAGTCTCTAAGATCCCTTCCAACCCAAGCCATTCTGTGATTCTATGGTTCGTACTGCTCTGCTGGTGATTGTTTCTGATTCCTGCTGTCCAGTGGATCAGTAGTGGATATCCCCAGAGTCTCTGCCACAAAATGCCCATTTCAGGAAGGGGTTACTGTTCTTTGCTACAGGCAGCTGAGGCTTCTTTCCTGAACACCACAGAGGGAAGGCAAGCAGCAAAGCTCTCATTAAATAAGTAAACAAACTGTAATGCCACCCAGACAAACCTGGATTTTCTTGTGTTTCTCTCCCTTGGGCAGGGTCTGTGGCACCATGCGTTGAAAAATAGTAATTTGCAGCAGTGTGAAAGGAGAAATGTTGCATGAATATTTAAAAGACCCAGTAAGTCAAAAACAGCTTAGTCATGAGTGAAATAGCCTTGCAACACCCCATTAGCTGCCTGATGTCCTCATCCTGGTGTACAGCCTTGCTGCTTCTGCAGCACTCTTTTGGGGTTTATCTTTGGTTTTGTTGTTGGGTTTTTTTGTTTTGGTTTGTTTTTTTTTGGTTTTTTTTTTTTTTTTTTTTTGAGGAAAACTGATCCGCAGAAGAAATACCTACCCCAGTCATGAGGAATGTCACATGGAAATTTCCAATGACAGCTGCCCGAAGCAGGCGGGGGGCAGGGGGCGGCAGGTGGTGCCCTCTGGGTGCACACAACTCCCATTGTTGTATCTGCAAAATCATATGAGAGAAACCTGTCATTTCTGCACAGCAGGCAACATTGTGGACAGCTTGCTTATGTCCAGTACCATCTCCAGGCTGTCTTTTGTGCAGCATCTCTTGGTTAGCACGTCAGAATTGGCATGCAGCAGACATGGGGAAGCTGGCTTCTTGGGAGGTTGTGGGTTGCTACCATTTGAATGCTTTGAGCTTGCCCCATGGTGCAATTTTGCTCTGCCTGTAAGCTACAGAGAGACAGCTTTAACACTCTCATTCTGCCCTCCCCCTTCAGCCTTTAGTTAACTGATCACTTAAGGGTGCAGGACAGTGCTCCCTGAAAGACAGCTCCATCCTTGGAACTCTTGCATGTTTCCTGCCAGCGAAGGATAACATAAGATTATTAGAAGTGTTTTAAAAGACACATAACATGAACTAACCTTGGAAAACTGCTACCCTGTTTGCAAGTGCGCAGAGTGCTAGTCCGGAGGCAAAAGTAGGTTGTAAATTAGATTGAGAAAACCAAACTCTAGTGATGTAATATTCACAGAAATTCAGTGATAAATGAGTGGGGTGACTCCCAAATGTTGCATATTTTCACTTTTCCATCAGTACAACAAGCAGAACTTCTGCTTGTTGCCTGCTTCTTCTAATGTCCTAGAAAGAGTGCAGTCATATATATTTTGAAGAAAAAGCTGGAGAAGGTGAGGAAGTTACTGCCCCTGGCTGTTCTTTACTGCCAGTCCTCTAGCATGATGGTTGAGCTACACTTCTGAGGGTATTGTGCTGATTTTGAGTAACTCTCTGTAAGTCAGTGACAAATACCTGTTTCAGTGGAGTCAGGTTAGAAGTAAACCTGCCAACTGCATCCTGATATGAGCGGAAATCGTAGAATCACTAAGGTTGGAAAGGACCTCCAAGGTCATCTAGGCCAACCATCCACCTACTACCAATGTTGCTCACTAAACCATGTTCCTTAGTACCGCATCTACATGGTTTCAGATCCCTCTGAAGAGCCTTCCTACCTTCAGACAGATCAACACTTCCTTCCAAATTGGTGTCATCTGCAAACGTTCTGTCAACTGGCCCACCTATTGACCATCCCCCAGACAACAAACCTGGTCATGGCCTCTGGTCTCCACTAGGCAGATAGCTCTTGCCAAAAAGAATGTGGTGACCCAGATGGAGTGCCTGCCCAAAAATGTGTCAGTTGAGGTCTCTGGCTGCAGGGAGTGCCTGAGCCTGTCCCTGCTGGTGAAGGGTGGCAGGGATACCACCTGCATGAGTTGTGATCAGGGGGATGATCTGCTCTGTATGGTGGCAGAACTGGAGTAGGAGGTGGAGAAGTTAAGGGGCATCCGGGAATGTGAGCAGGAGGTAAACTGGTGGATCAACACCCTGCCATACCTGCAAGAAAGGCACCTGCGTGATACATCCCAAACAGTGGTGGACTCCCTGCCCTGCCACCATCAGCGGAGGGTGAGGACCTAAGAGATTGGTAGGAAGGGAAATAGATCAACTAGGCATTGCAGAGAGACCCTGTCCCTGCCTACCTCTGTTCCCCAGGCCACAATATGTAAACATACAATATGTAATAGGTTTGAGGCCCTGCATCTGTGGGGAGAGGTTAGTGGGGATGCAGTAGAAGGTCCGCCCAGGAGGTTGTCTAGGATGAATGGTTGACTCCACACCTCAAGACTGCTTCCTCCAACAAAGAAAGAAGGGTAATCATTGTAGGTGACACCCTGCTGAGGAGAACAAAGGGCCTCATATGTCGGCCAAACTGTACCTGTAGAGAAGTGTGCTGCCTCCTTGGGGCCTGAGTCAGGAATATTCCTAGGAGACTCCGTAGTCTGGTTCACCCCTCTGATTGTTACCCCTTACTGATAGTTCAGGCTGGAAGTGATGAAGTCACTGAGAGAAGCCTAAGGGCTATCAGGAGGGACTTCAGGGCTTTGGGGTTGTTAGTTGATGGATCTGTACAGATGGTGTTTTCCTCCATCCCTTCAATGGCAGCAAAGATTACTGAGAGGACCAGTATCTGATAAACACGTGGCTGAGAGGCTGGTGCCATTGCAGGAATTTTAGCTTTTTTGACCATGGGGCTGTTTTCTTGGTGCCTAGCCTGATGGCTACAGATGGGTCTCATCTGTCTCAAAGGGGGGAACGGACCCTAGTGGAGCTGGCGGGGCTTGTGTGAAGCCTCCTCAACCAGGTGTGAAGGGGGGAAGGGATAAAATAAGGCTTGTTAGAGATGAACCTGGAGGAACAATGCCAGGGATAGAGTGAGTCAAATGGCTCAGCTGAAGTGGATCTACACCAACACATGCAGCATGGGCAACAAACAGGAGGAGCTGGAAGCCATAGTGTGGCAGGCAAACTGTGATTTAGTTGCCATTACTGAAATAAGGATCTTTCATAAGTGAGAGAAAGAAGGGAATTCTCTTGCATATTAATGTTTAAAGAGTTTGGAATGAAAAAAAAAAAAAGATCTGACTTAGAGGCCATGTATGAGGCTATTAAAATAATAGCTCTGTGTGGCTGAACGTTTCTGGGCAGTAGCCATGTAAAGAGTCCTGTGTTATGCAGATGATTATAATGTGTGTGAGTCTTCCTGATTTTGTCTGGAAGTGCAACATGAAGCTTTTTTTTTTGCATTGGTTTACTGATCTTTTCATTGCTTTCTGGCTCCTCGGACCATTTGAGGTATGTCCTTGGATATGATATGCCATAAAACAAAGCAGATTAAAATGTACTTTGCCTGTGCCTGTATTTCAACACTTAGAGCAGTAGGTGCTGCTAAGGCCTTTAGCAGAGCCCCTTCACTTAGCAGATTGGGCCATGTCACTCTTGTTAACCCCTCTTCTTCAAAGCCCTTGGTTTGGCTCTGGGTACCATGGGGCGCATGCACTTGTGAGGTCATTATGGTAATAAAATAATGACAATGTTTCAGGGTTTTATACTGTCAGGTATGGCATGGTACGTAGCACAAAAGGGTATACTATCCAGGTTATGATTCAGGTCCTGCTCTCCTTAGTATACAGGCTTGTAGTGCAGACAAGCTTCTTCCCTAATTTAATTAAAAAAAAAAAAAAAAAAAAAGAGAAAGAAAGAGAGAAACAAAATCCAGTATTTCTTCTAGCAGCACTCCCAGGCTAAGACAGTGATGTTACTGTTCTGTGATCATAGAATCATCATTGGGTTTCCTTGTAGAAACTAACGGTGGGGAAAAACCTGTGGGTGACTCATTGTCCGTGTGTGGAGATGGAATCTCATTGCTAACTTCATAAAATGCCTTCCAGTTTCCATAAGAATGGGAAAGTTTGGGGGAGGGATGGTTAAAAACAGGAAGAGAGGCAAAGGAAAATGACAGACATGGGCTGAGGTTTGAGCACTGCACTGACAGGTACGCTATCATTGCCTTGAAGCTAAAAATAGGCTTCTGCTTATACATAATGGATATTCACTCTGTCTCCAAGCTAGGTGTGTGCAGGTTTTACAAATGCCTGTTTTCTCCCTGAGAGGACAGAAGCAGGCTGCAGTCCCCCGCATGCATGCACGCAAGCACTCACTCAAAATCCTGATGATCATTTGCATTCAGTTAGACTTTTGTTAGGGATGAAGCAAACCCTGCATGCTCAATGTAAATAAAGGGCTCCAGCTCTCACATCCGCCAAATTCCTTTTATGCATTTGGAGGAGTGGAAATGGACTCAGAAACCAGGAAAAATGGGACCCTTGTGTGGGGCTGGCCAAGGAGGAGCTGCTATGGGTTTCACAGCCCTCAGAGACATACAGGGGCAGGTTTCCAGCTGGTGCTGCTCTGAGGAGCTCTTGTGGCCACAGGAGCTGCAGGGATTTATCATTGCTGAAGCTGAGACTCCCAAGGCTGTGAGCATCTGGTGCTGACTCATGGCTGGGTGCAGCAGCCGGGTGTGGAGACGGTGTGAGGAGGTTCTGACATTTCATGTGCTCTGCAGCAAATGCCGCAATCAAAATGGGAGCATGGCAGGGCATGGTCCTTGCCCTCACCTCATCCTGCCAGCAGCCTGGCGAGGAAGCCATGGGACTTTGTACAGAAGCTGCCAGATTGTGCATTTGTTTTAAATTTTGTTTTCTCTTTTTTTGTTAAAGAGATTTCTTCATCTAAATCCCCTTCTTCTCACTGCCATCTCCCTAGCCTCCAAGAACACTGACACAGAAAGCAGCTTTGAACTCAAACTATTGTTTCAGTCATCACAGTGGGACCATGCACAGCCCTGTACAAACTGCTGCTTGGCTGTGCTTCCTCATCCCTGCCTGTGTGAGCCCTGCCCCCTGTCACATGTTTCAGCTTCCACATGTGCTCAGTGAGGAGGAAGATTTATTGCCCTGATAAGTGGTCTCTGAAGTGCAGTCCTGCTGCTTAGTAATTGAAGCCAAGAGCCAGGCTGTTCCCAGGCCTCGTGTGACTCTGCATGGCCAACACTGCCTGTTCCCTGGAGTGTCCCTCACTGCACTCCTTCCCCATGTCCTTGCCCAGTGGCATTGCCTCCTTGAGATCAATCCCATGGCTTAGCACCATGCAGGCAAGGCTAAGCAGTTTACGTTTTAAGTATATGTGTCCTATCCTGCTTCTACCATCTTAAGTGTGATTTAAGGAAAAAGAAATCCCTCTTGTCAGCAGAATCAGCTATGAGCATCTTCCTCAGCAGTAAAAAATAGAGTGTACTTGGCATGAGCAGGTAGAGTTGCCAGGCAAAGCTGCTTCTCCTGAGCAGACATTTCACCAGGAACTTCCAGAGCATCTGCCCTTTGCGAAATCATATCAGGAAGGGAGAGTGGTCACTGTTGGATGAGTGTGAGGCGGACCCAGACCTTCCTTCCAGACCAGAAGGAAGATACACACGTTGTGATGCATTTTGTTCTTGTCTGCTTTCTTTGCTGTTCACGTAAGGCTTTCCCTGACACCTCCTTTATGTGCACTGCCTTGCTGCTCAGGCCCCGGCAGGCAGATGCACAGAGCCTTCTGTCAGGGCCCCAAGGGGACTGAGAGCTGTTTCTGCATGGATGTGTTTAGGGAAAGCATCAGGAAATGAGAAGAGGTCGAACTGCAAGGATGGGGTAATATGGCTTAAGTTACTTCACAGCTGAAATGTGCTGAATAAGGACAATTCGGTTTTCCTAAGTAATGTGCAGGTCTGTAGCTCCAAGCTGTGCAAAGCATGGAGGGACTCTGTGGCAGGAACCGGACAGAAAAATGAGGAATCAAACAAGGAGCTGATGTGACCCAACAGATACCCTCTGCCCTGGTCAGCCAGAGAGAAGTACTGTGATGTACAATCGCATTGCTGGGCCTGGACAGGATCTGGCCCTGAAGGATTCTGCTGGTTTCTGAATCTTGTTTTATCAGATTCTTTGTCCTACTGGGAAAGGCATTCAGGTGTTTGAGGATCCTCACCTGCCTTGCTCTCTCAGGGTAGATTTCTGAGCTGTGAGATGTGCACTCTCTGCACATGTAAGTCCCACGGGGCGGTGCCTGAGGACACTGTCGTTGTAGTTCCTCCTATTCCAGCACTGTGGAAACAGAGCATGATTTCTCAGGGTGTCCTGTTTCTACCAACTGCTGTGACCCTTGGGAGTAGTGGAGAGTCAGACTGCATGCAAAGAGCTCAACAAATGAACCAGAGCAGATATAGCATGACTGAACTGAGATTTTTTTATACCTTCATGCATCACGGAAGCTACTGGCTATTGATTATTATCCATGTTGCCAGAAGTAGGCTGATTCCAGCTCTTAAAACATGCATTTGAATAAAGAATATGCTCGAATTGTTTGTGGGTTGGAGGGGAGCAAGGTGCATAGAATATGGGACAGGGCAGCAGTTCACAGACCTCTAAGTGCACCCAGCTTGTTGGGCATTGGCAGCAAAATCACTTGGCTTATGAACAGATATGTAGGATGCAACATTAAGGTTCTTCAAAAATGTTCTTGGTTCATTTGCAGCACAGATATATTAGAACAGATAGCAAGTGGTCTGGGTAATGTTGGAGGCTAACAGTAAATTTCACAAGCTCAGCAAGCTCAGGGACACACATACTGTTTTCAGGCAGCATACTTATAACTACCCAGCAACTGTGGTGCTGGAGCAGGGACACAGATATACGTGTTCATCAGCTGAGGAGACATCACTGAGAGATACTGTGCTCAGTACATGTGCCTGTCAAGCCAAAGCCACTGCAGATGCAGGGAGCTACAATGTCCTCTGTGAAGTTAAACCTCTAAATTACCAGTTGAAAGAGGTTCTTCTGGAATATAAGGACCATGTGGGATTAGATGAAATTGTTGAGACAGCAGAGGCCTGAAGAGACTTCATTGGGCACTAAATGCTCAGCTATCTTTTCTTTATCTTCGGAGCTGTGCACAAGATCTTCTTCACAAAGATCTAAGCAGTAACCGCAGTACAATGGAGGAAAAAAAAAAAAAGAAAGAAGGAAAGAAAAAAAAAGAAAAAAAAAAAAGACCAGAAAGTATATCACAGAATCATATAATCACAAAATGGCATAGTTTGGAGAGGACCTCAAAGCCCACCCAGTCCCAACCCCATGCCATGGGCAGGGCTGCCCCCCACCAGCTCATGGTTCCCAAGGTCCCATCCAACCTAGTCTTGAGTGCCTCCAGGGATGGGGCACCACAACTTCTGCTCTTTTGGCTTTAATAGCCCAGTCTGAAATCGCCTGTGGAGCAAAGTCTATAGTGCAGTACAGACAATTAAAATTCAGTTTTCTGGTGAGCGCTTTGTCAAAACTGCAGGCTGAAGTTAGGTCAGCACTGCTTGGGAGCTGGGGACACAAGGGTGAAGAAACCCATGAGGTGTCAGGCAGCATCAGCTCCCATTTAGGAGCTGGAATGAGAGAGCAAAAGCCAGTTTTGAAGACACCAACCCTATGGAATGGAGAGCAGTCCTATTGGAGCTGATCTGATGGACTTTGGACTACCTAAGGCAGGAAGAGCAACAGTGAGAGGGAGGGAGAGCACACGAAAGTGGGCTGGAAAGTAGAAGACAATTCCTATGGGTTGGAGCAGCTGTGGTCTGAGCAGGTCTCCAAGGAGCATGACAGAAAGGAGCAGGAAAGCAGACGACAGATCCTGTACTGCAATATTTCAGATGGGATCTCTTTTCTATGGATTTATCACTCCCCTCAGTCCCTCCTCATCCTGTTTCTTCTGGATATAGCCTACAACAGCAGTGAGGCTTCCTCGTGCAATAGCCATAGAGACTATGGGCCAGGATCTGGTGCTGTGCTGGGCACCTTGTCACCAAGGCTTGGTGATTGTCCACCAACACAAACAGCTACATCTCTAGGACTTCGGAGTTAACACCAGGAAGCAGAGATAGGTTAGAGGGCAGATCGGGAGGAAATTGTCAGAGGTGAGATGAGTTATAGTCATCTGGGGTATTAGCTTGGATATACTGTAACAAGATGCTGTGCTGAGTGGCCTCTTTGATGCCCTGCTTCCTTCAATTTTGCTCTCCTGAAAGTGACTGTCATGCTGGTTCTTTTCCTTATTGTAACCTGACACAAGATAGATATTATAATAACAGGCTGTCTGTTTATCAAGAAGACTCTGTTACTCTGTATTTCACTAGAAGTTTATTGCCTTCAAGTTGCAGTCAGCATCTTCCAGATATAACACCCTACTCTGAAATACAACATATGCTTTGTGTCTCTAATGTCTTCCAAGAAAACATTTTGCAGCCCAAAAAAAGAAAAAAAGAAAAAAAGAAAAGAAAGGATAGTATCTTGAATACACCAAGGGACTTAATATTACTAAAAACATCTGCACAGACAGCCTTACAATAGACCAGGAAAATTGAACACACTGTTTGTAAAGTGATAGTGTTGTGTTTTCCACCAAGCCATCTTGTTTAAAAAAGTATTTCTCTATATGATATTTTAATTCCCCCCAGTTGTTTTAAAGTCTCCCTTTCTCAACAGGTACTATCCTTGTCAGTTTTATTTATTTATTTTTGAAAGGAAAACTTTCTATGGGAAGAAGAAAGGATGAACACATTCAGTCCTTTTCCTTAATCACCTCTGCTTGAGGAAGTGTAAATTGCATTTACATGCACCTAAACAGAGGACTAAGCTATGATGCCTGTGGTCTCATGGGGCTGAAAGTCAAATGAATGCTTGGAGTTGGGCAGGATACAAAGAAGCATGGCTATTGTAATTAGTTCTGTGCTTCCTCACATTGACCATGGTTTATACTCCTAAAAAGGACAAATATATTCTATTTGCTAGTCTGATAGCCTTACTAAGGTAAAGCTACAGCATCCACTGGATTTGTGCAATACCAGAATGATCTTCCCCAGTGTCTGTTGGGAGTTTTCTGCAAGCAGCAACTCCCATTAGTTTGAAAGCTGCTCCTTAAGGCTCTCCATTGGGCTGGACTGATGGATTTTAACCCACACTGTGGGACTGGTGGCTCCTGTTATGTCCTGGGAGAGGACAGACAGAGTGTGATTAGGGTCCCTCTTGCCTGCCGCTGCCTCTCTGCACTCCCTTATGGGTGTACAGATGAGGTTTCAACACATATACTAGTAGTAAAAGAGCATAAGATGAAGCTGAATTGTGCTTGTCATTCAACTCTGTCATCCTCCAAACTTGACATAATTGCATTATGGGTCATTGTTAGCTATGTCATTTACCAGAAACAAAAATTAAACAACAGCAGCCATGAAATCAGGGTTTCCTGCTGCTTTGTATTTGTCTTTAGCTGTGCTGCAGGCACATGAATTATTTCTGCACTTCGTGGTTCACAGATTGCCTCCAGGGACATCTTTTACACAAGCAATTTTTACGTAAACTCAGTGCTTACAGTGTCTCAGGTGTGAAGTGACATGGCCCCAGCCATGCAGGGGAGAAAGTGGAGGATGAGGGAGGCATTTGCTCACTGAGTAATGGAGCCAACAACACCATGGTGCTTTCTCTCCCCTTGCTCTGCCTCAGTTTTTCATCCGTCTGGGGACTGGATGCCTGGGGAAACCTCCTGTCAGACCCTGACCAGCGTTCAAGCAAAACAAACTTTATTTAAACACTTGTTTAGAGATTAAGTGCAAAACTGTTTTTTCCTGCCAAGATCTAAGCTCAGAGCTTTTTATTTCCTCTGCAGCAGTGAATGACATCATTACCACTCTCTTACATGCAGTTAAGCATAAAGAAAGCTACACAGGGCTGTGCAGAAAGAGAAAAAAAACTACCTTGAAATCTTGCATAACAAATACATGAATTTCTTTTAAACATTTAATATTTAAATTGTACTACAGGGAATCTGATGGCCAATACCTTGCAGCCAAGGTTGCACAATGTTTTCCATTATAAGCCCAGGCCGCCGCTCATTTACAACTTAGACGGGCTTTAACTGTTCAAGTGGAAATTTTCCCTGTTTCATGCTGCAGAGCACTGTTTGGAAAGTTTCAGTGGAAAAGTATTTTTTTATACCTCTGAGAGCAAGACTAGGAAAGTGTTTGAAGAACAGATTTGCCTGTGCTGAAGGACAGCTTGCCTTCACCAAGTGAGTGTGCTCACAGTCACTCACACAGGTTACTCTTCAGGTACAGAGTAATGTGGCTGTAGGGACCACACTATAAAGTGTGTATATTCCACATTATCTGTCATTTACATTATCAGATCACTTAACAAGAAGGTAACAGCCTAGCTAATGTTTAGGGGAGACAAAGTATGTTGGTGTCCAACAGTAGTAGGCAGTATCCTATATTTCATATAACCATGTGCACTTGGCTCCTTCCCAAACTCCTCAGTGTGAGCATTAACTCCCATGTCTATCTCTGTTCTGACTTTTTTGCACATTGGCTTTGAAACTTTGTCTGAGTTGGCTGTGATCTATGTATGTGTGGTATGTGGTCTGCATGGGGGATCTGACCTCTGGTAGTGGTCCTGGAGGTCTGCTCTGGTCAGGATTTACTGGCTTACTAGGCTCCTACCAGCTCCCCATCTGTGCCTTTGATTCATTCATCCTGGTAGTGTGGTAGTTTTTTCCAGTGGCACCCAGTTTGTACTTGTGGCATAGTACCTGTTGCAGTTGTGATCAAAGTGCATGAAATATTTCTGCCTTCAAGGGTTACACATGCCATGAAGTGGTGATGAAGGGGCTTAATGGGAGGAAAGGGATGTCAGCAGCAGATTTATTTGATTTAGCGGGTTTCTGCTAGGAAGAGATAGATCTGTGCTATCTATGGTAACCCTGTTCTCCCAGAAAGAGATTTGGAAGGAGAGGAGAAGGGCACACTTCAAAGAGAAACCCACTAGTTGCAGGATTCCTGAGAGCATGGGAGAAGCTGACTTCACTTTTGGCATAGCTGCTTGATTCACCATTAAGGGAAAATGAAGGTGATCTGTGTCCTAGAGTGATTCAGCATTGTGCGCTAAGTTGAGAGGAGTTTGACAAGTGTTTCTTATCTTCAGGAAGAGTGACTCTGGGATTGTGACTGAAGACCACACATTGCCCTGAAGCAGAGGGTTTTTTGTTCTTCTTGGTTTCCTCTGCCCTCCTCTTCTCTCCTTTCGTATTTCTTTATTCTTATGAATGATCTGATTTACATTTAGCTGAAAGATACAGACTAGCTGATTCATTTGCTGCTGCAGCTTTAAACTGCAAATGGAGAGCAAATTAAAAATTAACAATAGCAAAGGAAAAAAAACAGTCAGGGATAAGAGCTGGCATGATCAGTGATCCTTCCAATTGCACTGAGAGGATGTAGCACAGGCCACATTTCTATTTTCCCTTTTGATTTGCTATGAGAGGTTGTGAGTAATGTTAAATAGCTTATGCTGCTACACTTCTCCCATTCATTTCCACAATTTCTTGGTCATCTAAGATAATGCCCCAACAGACATAAAGAACACTGGCTTTGAAACAGTGTCTACTTGTCAAACTAATTCTGGCTGCGCTAGCAGAAAACTCTCTCCGATATGTCTAAATCCCTTTCACTCTCTTCATCTGAACTTCCCTCCTCTATTCAGTTGGCAGTTTTGTTCTGAAAGCCTCATCTCAAACTCAGCCATCATTTAAAGTCCTGGGATAGCAATCATAAAACAGTCTGGCCAGTATTTTAACGAGCATACAATATTTCCGGCATTGGAGGAGACTCTTTTGTTTAGTCTTTTCAATCCAGGAGTGAGTGTGTATGCATGAATCTCTGTGTGTGTGCATGTGTGTGTGTGGTTTGGGTCATTCTTTGCTGCTCTTTCTACCTGCCATGTTAGAACGGCACCCGTTGGGTTGTGAAAGACAGCCTGACTCTGTCTCATCTTAACTGGGATGTGTTTGATTCATCAGTTGCATTGTGGCTGTGGTGAAAGTTGTATTCAAAATGACAAAAACAGTGTAGCAAGTAAGTCAGCATAAAAAAGGAGACCGCATCATTTGCTAGTCTCCCTGTAACTGCTCTTGCAGAGCTGCTTGTGCTTTGTTCAGGGGTTTCCCAGTTCATGGTGTCTATCACAGGCTGTGTACCTTGTGTCCTCCATCCCCAGCTTCCTGGAGCCTCAGCACCAGGACTGGAAGTTCCCATTGCAGAATGATGGATGGGAAAGGGTTTTTACCCTTTCTTGTCACCTCTGTGGAGCTGAGAGACTGTAAGCTTTCCTTTGCTGCCCCAGAAAGCTTTTTGGTCAAATCTTTTGGTGAAACAGTGTCTGTAAGTCTTCAAATGTATAGGAATGGGAAGAAAATGTCCCATTGGCAGTCAGCAGGGGAGAGCAGCATCCCATCCACCATGGTGCTGAGGTGTATGAGATGTCCTGGTACAAAATGAATTCTGCTTGTGATCCTGGACATTAGCATTCGTTTGCCCTTTTCTGAATAGATCAGCTAAATTTCTTGTTATTCTTTCTCTTGACTTTTCTATTATTTTTGCACTTGCTTTACATAAAACAGGGAGAACTCAAAAATATGCCGTGAGCATTGAGGGGTAGTATCTTTTGGTAACCCTGAAGCATTTCAGGAAGAAGACTTCATGCAGTGGTCTCTGATTCCCACATCACATTTTGGCTTTAAATGCACTCTTTAAAACTTATCTTCAATTGCAGTTTAGGAGTCACAGAATAAAGATGGTGATTTTATTTGTATCCTGTCCCATCACAGACACCTCATCAAGTCACAGTGCAATAATTTATTGTAAACTTTTACATGTTGCCTTCCAATGAATATACTGCAGAGCTCTTCTCTCCAAAAGCCACTTGTTTTCTGTGTTTTCCTTTTCTACCTCCACACACTCCTCACATTCCTTTTCAATGTTATGTATCATGACAGCAAAGCTCTTTTGAGTATTATTACCCTGCCTTGGTACAGAACAAGTGTCCAAGTCCTTAAGAAGTAGCATTTCAGAAAGGTCAGTAGTGTCAAAAACCCACTTTTAACATCACACTCATGCAACCAATTTTCCCCACCATGATGGTTTTGAAACCTGTTTGTGAGCTGCAGACACTGCTGCTGTTAAAAGCAAGCTTTGCTCTCTTAAAACAAAGAAGAGCTGGTGGTCTCTCTGTAGCTAAGACTGTGACTAGCTTTCTTTGTTAAGCCTGGAATTAATCTCTTTTCCCCCAGCCAAATGAAACTGGTCCATTTGTGATGTGCATGTAGTTAGTTCTTCCCAGGGAATAATAGTTTCAGAAAGTCAAGGATAATAAATGGGAGAAGGGAGGAAGGTTGTCAAACATAAAAACTCAGAATTACTATTTTTGCATGTCTCTGGTGGCTACTGGATGGAGTGGAGGGGAAGGATGATATACAGAAAAAACTGTGGTAAGAAACCTAGATTTATGTTCTTCTGTTGTCCTAATTGAAAGCCAATGCACTGGCCTGTGTAAAGAGTGCAGCATAGTAGCCCTAGAGGAATGGATAAACCAAATAAACTCCTCCAAATTTCTGGCTTGGGTTTTGTAGTTACATGAAAATAGATCTTTCCTAAGTCAGGAGACTAAAAAATTGCAGTGATCTAGCTACATATTAATAGAGGTTTATTTGCAGTTTTAATAATCATCTTAGCATTCCTTCTTTTTTTGGAATCCTGTTTTGTGTCACTGGAGAGAATGTGGCTGCTTCCAGTTTCAGACTCTTTAATTTGCTAGCAGTCCAGGCAGTGTTGGAATGAGGTTGATTCATCCCTTTTTACCTTTGCAAGCATGTAAGCACAAGCAGGCATCAGTCCATATCAAAGCACCACCTCTTTTAATTGAGCAGCAACATTTCATCTGTTATACCAAATGCCAGACATCCTCTTTCTTCCTATGCTTAACATGCAAAAAATGTTGGGCAGCACGAAGACATGGCAGGGTGGCTGTGGCACTTCGCACAGGCCTGCCTTAATAACTGCTAGGGACGTAAAGCCTTCCCAGTTTGGAGTGCAACCCCAGTTCATTTTCAGTCCAAGCCACTTGGCTGCATCCACAGCTTTGCTGCACTGTGTCAATTCTTTCTGCCCAAATCAGCTGGCACTAGCTTTTCCCTCCAGATCATTCCTCTGCTTCATTAGAAGATTTTAGGCATAAGATACACAGAATTTCATAGTGTCCTCATTGTGCTTACAACACCAGGCCTGCACTCAGTAAATTACAAGTTCTTCCAGGCTTTTCTAAATGTAATTCTTTCTGATGGCAATAAAACAAGTCCCAAGAGCAGTTTTCTTGGTTGCATTTTTTCTGTGAGAGCTTTAGGATATCTTAGATCTTTCAGTGCAGTGGAGGATGGAGAGCCATTCTGTTTACCGTATTCATGTGACAGCTAAAATCTTGAGTCTTCTGAGCTGAAATGATCAGGGTTTGGCTATGAACGTGAGGTTCAGAATCTTACTGTCTAGCATTCTACTACACAGTTCCAGCCCTCTTCCGTTGGTCCTCCACTGTCCTCTGGCAGTTAGTAGCCAAGGGTTAATCAGAAAAGGCAGAAGTAATGTTCAGAGGAGGTCTGCAGAGGAGCAGGCAAGTGGGGTGAATGTTGCCCCCTCCTGTAAAGCTTTTGTGCTTAGCGATGTGACTCACCAGAGAGCTGCTGCCATCAAGTAGGAGTTTGCTCATATATATCTGGTTATAATCAAGCATCCTCAAACGTCCTCTGCAGATTTTTCTGCCATCATTCATATTGTTGTCACTTGCAGACTGACTATTATATGCTGCCCTCTCTCCTTGTCACCTCACATCCTCTCTATGCCCGTACCCCGTTCCTGAGGCAAATGTGTGAACGTAATAGCAGGAGATCAAGGAAAAATTTCATGAGTTCGGAGCTGTGCTTTTACACAGCTGGTAATGTAGAGAAGAAGGCAATATCACATTGGTAGCCAAGTCCCCAGCTGTGAGTAGCTGCCATATTTCAGGGCCACATAGCTATGTGTAGCTTTCTCCCAGGTACTGAAAATTTATAGATTATATATGTTCCATGAGATGCAGCCCTTGCCCAACTCATAAAATCCATTAAGATCCATCTCAAGAGATAAACATAAGTCCTAATAAGAATAATGGTTTTTCAGTGGGGTCAGAGACCAGAGGAAGTGGCCCACTCTGCCTGTATATCACCAATGGCATGGCAGGCATCATAGGATTGGAAAGGTCTGACCATGCTTGTGCAGAGAGAAGATCAAGAGTGAGCTCTTCTGCCCTTGAGACCCTTAGAAGAGAGGAAAGGGGGCAGAGTGGTATCATGCACGCTGAAGAGAAAAAAAAAAAAGAAAAATGAGGCAGCTCAGAAGAGTAAAAGGCTTGCGGTGTTTTCCTGCTTGCTAAATGCAGCTCCTTCTGTACTCTGCCCTTGCTCCATGACTCATCAGAGGCAGTATGTCCGAGACTCAAAATGTTTCCTTATGTGCAAGACACTGCTTAGAACCAAATCAGTGAAGACAACAGCCATCAGGAAAGGACATTGTTTCTCCAATACGATGACATATTATGTAGGGCTTCAGAAGCTGGTGAAATAGAGGTGAGGTTGGAAAAAACATCATGGATCCTTGTGTTCCTAACGTCATTGAAGCATTCAGCCTACAAAAATGGCACTGCAGAGAACAGATATGCATTCTGTGCCTATTTTTAGCACAAGGTGCTTTTACTATGGTCTTTGTCTCAGAAGCATTTGGAGTCATTTTGTTAGAGTAGTGTTTGAATGCCACTGAAAATCAGGAGATCCTTGGCTACCTTCTTGTCTCTTGGGGAGACAATTATAAAGATTTTTAGACTCCTAATCTTCACTAAAGACTCCCACTGAAAAGTGTGGCTATTTGGATACTCAGGTGAATCTGTCCTCTTACTTTTGAGTTCTCAAGGTGTGCGCACACAGAAAACCAAGCCAGCACACAGTTCAAAGGAATAGGAAAATGCCTCCTGCAGCACAGTTGGCAAAACACAAGCATCTGCTTCTGCAAGAAGCTTTGAATACACAGGACCTGTCTACCCATGCATGGGGAGGTGGGGCTCTGTTTTTGCAGAGAAGCAGAGACATTTGCAATATCAAGGTCAGAGGAAGTTAGCATTTCTTTGCCAAATAAAGCTAGACTGTTGCATGTCAAGCAAGGGGCCTTTACTGAGGATCAATACCCTCTTCACTAAAGTAAAACTAACGTTGCAAGAAAACATTACAGTTGTACAGGACTCCAAATACAGGCAGTTCTATATGGTTTGTAAGGAGACCTCTGTAAAATTCACTCATTTCTCCCACAAACTGTTTGAAAAAGGAGAATTGTGCAGAAGACATTCTTTCCACAGCACAATTTGTGTTTGTCTGTAACCATGAGTAAAGACTTGTGCAAGAGCTGTGTTCTTCTCTGCCTTTCATTTGCATGTGTTAGTGTTATTATTTTTAATTTTTACTGCTTAGTAACACCCAGGACTGGGTAAATATCTGCTGATCTTTTGCCCAGTCTCACAGTGAAGTCATACACCTGTTTATGCTCTCACAGCCTGTTGTCATGACACCATGACTCCAGACATCTCAAGCAATGACTTTATTGTGAGAACAATTAAGACAAGAGGCTGTGATGCAAATTTCTTTAACACAAGACAACGTCCAAGCCTGCAGAGCAACTGCAAAGGAAAACTACAGTGTGGCTGGCTTGCAGATACCATGTGTTTGCTGCTTTCATGCCATCTTTCACTGAGTTTTTTGCAGTCATTGGCTGAAAAACTTGTTCTTAAAGGTACTATGGTAATCTGAGTTTGGCACCATACATTGCCCTTACTTCTTCTTAGGTCATCTCTCAATGTTCCCAAGATCATATTCATGAACTTGAGTGCCTCACCCAGCAATCGTCCTTTCTGTTCAGCTAGCTTCCTTGAATCCCCTGACCACCCGCTACCAGTGAATGAAACTGCCATACTATTGTTACTCTGACTTTATGTAAGTAGTTTTTGAAAACGAAGCAGTTTCACTAACTCCAGTTCAGAAGGTGACAATGATTGAGTGGGCTGTTCTGCCTACAATTGGACTGAAACTGATTTGTTAAATTGGATCAGTCGTAAGACCCAGCTTTGTATTAGTTAGACAGCTTGCTTTGCTTACTGATTAATGTGGCTGCAAGACTAAAATCTGTTTTTTGTAGAAGATTGAGGAGACAAGGCCTTGTGAAATACAAGCTATCTATCAGAATAGTGACCAGCTCAGTTGTTAAATGTAAGGCAATGCCGTGTTTTTGAAGTCAAGATGTCACTGCTACAAGTATTATGCATTTCTGCAGAGCCAGCCATGAAGGCTGCACTCCTAGAGTAAATGCAGACTCATGCCCATGGGCCATGGATCTTTGAGAAGACCAGCTGACCCCATTCAGCCTGAGACCATGTGGGTGGCTGCCACTACTAACCTGGCAGTTTGCTCTCCCAGAAAGGAGCCTTCATGGTGGCAGGCAGTGATGTTGCAAAGTAATTTTCACATTCTCATAATGCCATATACTTACAGATATGAAGCGCATTGCAAGAGTGAGTCCTGGGTTACAGGGTATCTTTCTACTTGGGTTCTCAGGAAGCTCAGCTTTTAGCTTACGGATGTTTTCCCTTTGGAAAATCTCCAAGGAAGTATGTTGCTGGCACTGCCATCTGTCTCTTTTCTGAGAAAGTGTCTCTAATGAATAAGGAGGAATGCTGGCTGACAGCTAATAGCAAATTTTGCCAGTTCTGTCTCTAAAGGCCACTGATCTACAACAAAGCATGGAATATATGTTATAAATAATAAATCAGATGGCTGAACTAAAGTATCCAAAATTATAATTTGTTACAATAAAGTTCAAGAAAACCCAGGTTTTTATTCCAAACACACTTAGAATGAGAACTTATGTACAGAATCTCTGCTTTCAAGGGGCTGGCACATCAATCTGCAGACCACTTGGGGTTGGTTGGGTGATGCCTTGCACCCCACTGCCTGTCTTTGAATCATTGGCACAACTTGCACCGATAATAAATGTCTCTCTCTTTTCTGCAGCAGCTCTGGGGTGGATATCTGTTAGTGAGGAAAACAGGAAAAGGAGAGGAAGGGATGAAATAACAAAATAATTTTTATTTGGACAAAAAGAAGTAAAAACTAATAGAGGGAAATACTTTTTCACACAGCACACAATTAGCTTATGGAACTCACTGCCAAAGGATATAGCTGAAGCCAAGACTGCAGGCCTGTTCAAAACAGGATTAGGCATAATATGGAGAGCAATGTTAGCCAGAGACATAACGGTTAATACTTAAAAATAAACGAGAGATTTTGGAAGAAATATAAATCCTTGGGCATCAGGACTTAAGCCAAGCTCTAGCTAACAGGACTTAGGAAGAAATTTTCCCCGGGGCCTGCTTATTCATAACTGAGCATTAACAGAGCTTCTTACACCTTTCTGTAAAGCATCTGGTGCTGGCCACTGTCAGGGAAGGGACATTGGGTGACTGGGCCCCAAGCCAGACACAGTCTTCTTTAGTGAAATGCATATTCGGAATCAAAATAGAAAAAAAAGGAAAAGTTTTGGGAAGGCAGAACAAGTTTCCTCATTTAATATTCTGTGAGCAAAAAAACAGAAGTTAGCCTGTCCCCAGACAAAAGCAGGAAACCTAATACCTAGCCTCATGTTCTGATGCAATCTATTGAATTCATTGAGACTTAACTACACACATCTTTAAATCTAAACATCAGTATGAATCTGACAAGGCACATCATCCTCTTCTGCTGTAACACTGGAGCCAGTCAAAAGCCTTTTCTATTTTTAATGTACTTTTCAATTTTTAATTAATTTCGGTAATTTCAGTAGGACCTTCAGTGCAGGACAGGAGGTGCTGCAGTTCTGCCAACCCAGCAGGGGTTTTGCCAGCAGCAGGTTTCTCCTGGGATCCTCCAGAAAAATTTCACAGATCTGCAAGTCCTCTGTGAAAGAACAGCATGCTTGTACCAAGGCACTTGTGTTTCCTCCCTCTGGAGAGGAGGTGAAGGGTCCCCATGTTCCAGATGAACAGCTGGTGAAAGTCTGCAGCAGTGGGACAGAGAGATGGGGAATGAAGCACTAGGAGAAAATATGGGGGAGCAAGCAGGAGGCTGACCGAGATGAGAAGACAGAGTTCAGTAAATGACAAAGAAGGAGGTGTGGCAGGTAGTTTAGCCAGTAGTTCACATGCATCTTTTCTTAGCGAACAGCCTTATACAAAAAAAGCATGCCTGCTAAACAGAACAAATCACCCAACACTGAGATTACATCCTATATTGTTAGGTCAGGAAAAAAGTCCTGGGAGAACAGCATAACCTTCCTCTGCCCATCCATTCATCCTCCCTGCCCACCTTCATCTCTCCCCTAGTGATGCTGTTCTTGTCCAACCCAAAGTAGCATGTTTCTTTCGTGCAGGACAGGCTTCAATCGGCAGTGCTGCAATCAGCACTGCGGCAGCAGGCCTAGGCAATCTCAAACTTTTCCTCCAGCTGTCAAAGACCAGCTTACAACCTCCACTTGCAGTTAAACCTGTTAGCAAAGAGCTTGCTCAAAGAAACTGGCAAATGATGCATGACCCAGCATGGAGAACTTCACTGTGGACAGTGGTCAAGGTTACCTCCTATGAACAACAGCCGCCACAGAGGAGTCAGAGTGGAGTTGTATTGCATCCAAAAATGGGTCCCAGTAGTGGAAAATGGCTGCTATAAAATCTTTGGAAAAGTCAGTCTCAATTTTATCATTTGATTCTTTACTGCTACAAGATTTCATTTGCTATGAAGGTCAAAGTCAAGCTAATTTTCTTCTGTTTTGTTCAACTTCTGATTTCTAAAGGCAAAGCAATCTCTTCTTAAGGCTAGACAGAGGATGTTATCAATACTGAAAATTTTCTATTCTGAATGAGGTATAGATGGAAACAGATTAGAAAATCAATGTTGGAAATGTGGGAGGGAAGAAATCAAGGATCTCTTTTTCACTTTAGTATCATATATGACATGAGTCAGGTTCCTGGGGAGCTGTCACTTCAAGTAAGAAAGTTTGTTAAAGTTAAAGCATCTGCAATAGTTTCCTATCTAGTTGCTGTTCTGGGGCCAGAGGTGCCAATAAGAAAATGACAAAGAAACAAACAATAAAGAGCAAGATAGATACTTATTTGTAACCCAGACCATCCGTAAGGCTCGAGGAACCCCTGAGACTTCTGGAATGAGGAACACAAGTTAAGAGTTTCCCATTTAATCCTTTCCCTCAACTCTGAAAAAATATATTGTGGAGCCTATTATGTCTTTCAGTGATAACTAGTTGGCTTTTATCTTTGTTTTCTTCTGTTTTTCTCCTTGAAAACTTTTGGATCAAAGGCATTGCTTATTTCCTTGTTGAAAGTTAAACTTTGACCACAAGTAGGTCAGTCAGAGTTTCAGTGTCTCATGGGTGACAGTATTTGTGCAGATCTGTTAGAGGAGAGCTTGTGGAATGGAACTATTTCTCATGATTCACATTGAACAGAACTGGCAAATAATACACGATTCAGGGAGAAAAAAAAAAAAAAAAAAAAAAAAAAAAAAGGAAGAAAAGAGCCTCTTAGGGGACTGTGAAAAAGGTAGGGTGGATGCAGAAAAACAGACCATGGAGGCAGATCTATTCCAACAGCTCTCTGTGTCGGTTCCCTTTCCATTATGTTAGCCTGTCTGAGCTGACACAGGACAGAGATGTAACCAGCCCAACTGTCTGTTTCCCAGGGAGAAAGCCAGAGCCACACTGCTCATCTACAGTCTTGGCCTTTGTCCAGGACTCTCAAGCATTTTCCCTGCCTCTACTACTGTCCCTCTATCTATCCTTGTTTCTGAACTCTAATTCGGTCCAGTCACTTTGGATTCTAAGTCCCTTTGGGTTGAGTCTACACTTGTGTTGCAGGTAATTCTGAAATAGGAATAGTTTATTCCAATTGAACCTCAGCACGGTTGCAGTTCAGTATTATTTTTGTTTTGTTTTTAAATCCAAATGAGGAGCTCTTCTGCATACCTTGTTGTGCTCAAGGACCCAAGTACATATGTTAAGAAATATATGAATCAGAATGGGAAAGCTATAGGGAAAATGTTGCAATGCCTTCATATAAATTGGTGATACATTTTTGATGGAGTGCTGCCCGCTGCTTTTTGTGAATGGAATAGCAGAAGTAGACAGGGATCCAGTAAAGAGTTGAAAGAACAGCAAGCAGCTTGGAAAAACTCTCCAGTGTTTATCCAAAGTGAGATTGGAACTGAAGGATTTGGGGTGACATAATGGGAAGAGTGTGATGTTAAAAATGGACTTGAGAAGGTCAGCAGGAGATTCTGCTCCCTTTTTACACTGATACAAAGGCTCAGACACACTGTTTGATGGGCTAAAAAGCTGATCAAAAGCAATCTTGTTTTATACTGCACGTAGTTAAACATTGGATCTTGTTGCCACAGGAAATCATTAGGTTGAAATCAGAATGATGCTTTGGTGGATTAGTTTTCTGTGCATGGGATTGTCACAGAAGCCTTGGAATTGCTCAGGGGAAACCATTGGTTTTTCTTGTTGGAACTATTTGTGTGGTAATGGCACAAGCAGCAGTATCTGTCCAGCTTCATATTCTTTACCAAAACAAGAATGTAGGCCAAAGCCCATAGCTGAAGAGGGAGATTTCTCTCACTCAGTCCAGGAAAAAATGCAGATGAGACAGGTCAGCAGAAGGAAACGTTTTAGCTGAGGAGCGGATGGAGTCTCTGGCTAACCTATCTGGTTATCAGAAACCAAGCATACTGGGGTCCTTCAGGCCACTCGACAGCATCACGAGGCAAAAATGGCAGCTTTCCAATGGCAACCAGCCAGACACTTCCAGACAGACAGAAATGCACCACAATAGTGCAGACCTTTTTCACCTTCAGTCTCACAGCATATAAGCAGGAGGACCTCCTAGCTCCACCTGGTACCTTGTTTGTCAGCCCTTGCAGAGCAGAGGCTCTTCTGAAGGTGGTAGGGCAAACCACTGAGCAGGAGAGGGGAACTGCAGGGGTGGGTAATAATGGCAGTCCTCCTCCAGGGCCACTCTCCATTTTTGCTGCCAGGTGATGCTCAGACCTCACTGACATGCCTTCTTCTATTTCCAACCTTCCTTCCTGCAGGTGCTCTACTGAAGTAATGGGGCAGAAAGTGGGCTGGGGGGAGCAGTGGGACCCAGACACTAACACAGTGCTCCAGGTTGAAAGGGTTGTGTTACTACTAATGAACATCCCTTGACACCTAGAGAGCAGCCCTGGGTACCCAGGGCTCCAGGTTAGCAAGGAGAACAGCCCCAGCTGGGGTGGGAGCGACTGTAACGCCACAGCTCTGGAAGCTGATGAAGCCTGTGTCACAAACTGTGCTTTCCATTACTGCACTCTCCTCCCATCATGCTCATCTTCTTCTCAGGAAATACAAGTCTCTCTGGATGATTACAACCTGGCCCCATACTGATAACAATGAGTGGGTTTGCTCCCAGCAGTGTGGGTCCAGGACAGGAACAGATACAACTAGACTTTCATTCTAAAAAATGAAACAGGCAAGATGTTAAAGCTTGAAACCTGACTCTTTACAGGTGGATTTGAATGAGAAATGCTCACTGTTTCTCCAGATACTAATAAGTGTTGACAATGTAAAAATGAGGCATTCTTGCCCATTTGTTGAAGCCTAACTTCAGGCTTTTCAGGTTTTTGAATATAATAGCACAAATTTTTTAACTGTTCCCTTTTTACTCTGCTGGACTGAGACTGTCTGTAGCTGATATCAAATAGCCCATTTTGGATGCTGTAACAAGAGATAGCTTTTTTTTGTTTTGTTTTGTTTTGTTTTGTTTTAATATTGTGCTCTTCTTGCTTGTGGTTTTTAAACGATTTATCAGATCAGAGAAGAAAACTTCCAGTGTGCCTTATTAACACATGGAACGCATGATCTCAAAAAGTAAAGCGGAGAGCATAAGAAGGACAAATTAAACATGACATGGAAAACCTTCTAGCAGACAGAATCCTGTTTTCTGAAGCAGAGTCTAAGCAGAGCGAAACACAGTGAGACAAATGGTACCTCCAGTGCAATTCTGACACATATTTGTGATTTATGGCCGTCTTGCTCATGGCCTTGAAGTTCGTTGGTCGTTTCAGGAATTTTTCCTTTTACATGTATCTGTGTTTTTCCTTTATATGAATCTGTATATTTCTGATGCGTCCGTACTCTTGTGAAAAAGCCAATAATGGCATAGACACTTCTGTATGCTGACCGTGACAGCTTCTGCCTCTGGCAGCCTGAGAATTAGGAGAGCATTCAAAACACTCTGGTGCCACTCAGTTAGACACCATATGCACAGCATGGTTAACACTCAAAGGCAACCACAGCCTATGTTTTCTCCCATTCCTCCCTCCCTGCCTCAGCCCCAGGTTTTTAACTTCCTCAAGTTTCAGATATTCAGAAGCTAGGAAGTCCAAATAATGGACTAGATGTCCCACAGACGCTGCTTTGCTTCAACATATTGGGACTGATATCTGAGACCTTTTGGTTGCCCCACTGATGCTCTGGCTGTGACTGTGTTCTATGACAGCTGGTATGACACTGCCTGTGTTCTCCCTTGGCAACACAGGAGTGATGTCCTGCTATATATGAGCTGATGGCTTCTTGCAGCTGAATTAGATTTGTTGTCATATCAGGAGCAAAAGACAGTTGAGTCAATAAACTTTTGGATTCTGGATGTTTTTGCCTCTATTTCTGCATGGCAGGGCTGGGTAGCTCCGAGACACCTGGCGCTCTGGGCACTGGGCTTCTGCCCAACTGAAGTTAACCAGCTTGCTATCTTTCATGTGTTTTGTGCGGGACAGCTGAGGCTAACTGAAGCCCCTGAAATCCTTAAATAAGGTTATTTTTTCTTTTAGAAGTCCATTATAACAGGTCTGAAAAGTTGTTTTCATGGGCGGAAGAGCTTGTGTTTATTCAGCCTTAACAGCCAGCATTTTAACAGTGAATCCAGATAGTTTCAGAACTTCTTGCAGCTGGTAGAGGCATACCCGGAGTTTGATTTAGGAGGGTTGTGATGAGCACACCAGAGTGCCATTAGTCCATCCTTGCTGTGTGGCCCCCTTTGCCTAAGCCAACCACTGCTGCTCTGCCTGTTGACCTATCTTTCAAAAGGCAACATCAGGTGCTTGCACATGGAAGTTTCTGTGTACAACATCCTACAGGCTGGTCCCAGCAGTGTCCTTGCACAAAGGTCTCCCATTGTCCATGTAGGAACTGTTGTCCTTTCCCTTTTGCTGCTGATGAAATGTCTTAGCACTGTATGCAAAGGTACCCATGGCCAGGCAAGGGAACCCCCATATGAGTTTTCTTCTGAGGCCTTTGTCTGTAATAGGAGGAGGAGAAAGGCTCTAGAGCTATGTCATAAGCATGATTCCCTCCCCACAGGGCCTGGAGCCAGCACTGGATACTCTCTGTGTGTGGAGGAATTGGCATCTGCTCTCTTTGAGCTTCCCTTCCACCACAGCCTCTGCCACAGTTCAGCACTTTTAGGGCAACTCCATAGAGGCATATGATAATGGGAAGGCAAGTGGAGGAAGGATGTAGCTTCATCTGCTTCTGCTGCTACCCAGGAGGAATGAGGTTGTCTCAGCCACTTTCTCATCTGGCTCTAGCAGTATCACATCTGTTGCACATGGCAGGAAAATTTCTTCCTTCCCTTCAGAATCCAGTACTTTCAAAGGCAGCTTGTGACCTGATATTCGCTGCAGTAGAGGAGATTAGGCCCAGATTTGGTCTAATCTGAATTAAGAACACGCAGTCATAAGGAGGGCTTTTTGTGAGCCTGTTAACAAGTTGGAAGAAGGAACTCTGACAGCAATCTCAGCATAAAACCTCTGCATCCTCATGGGAACCTTAGAAAAGGAGTCTCCTTTTCCTTAACATTCCAGAGTTGGGAAGTGCTGTAGCTGCAACAAAGCATCTTTAGAATCACCTCAGTGAGATGAAGCTGCATGGAAATCAGAAGGAAAGGAGAGAGAAAAAGGAAGACCTGTCAAGATAGTGCAACTTTTATTCCACAAAGATCAGGGTAGATTCATTTATTGCAGTTGAATACACAAATGTTCATTTGTCCAAATTCATTGATCAGCTCAGTTACACAAAACCTGTCAGCTCCAGAGCTTAGCATCAGGGCCTCAAAACCTTGGAAACTTGCCATCAGATTTCCACATCTCATAAATCTCAGATCCTTCCCTGAAAACTGCTGCTTCCCCCTACTGCAATGAGAAATGCTCTTATCTCTGTTTTGAATGGAAGTCTGAAAAATCTGTAGTAGATTAATTAAACAAAAGTAACAAGCACCTGCCAGTCCCTCTGATTTCAGTGAAAGCTGTTCATAGTCAGCACCTGCGAAAAATGTATTATATGACGACATGGCTTAATGGAATAAATATTTAGGTACAAACAAAGTTAAGAGCAATGCTGAATTCTGGAAAATTGGCATCACGTTTTGAAACTGTGCCATACTTTTTTTTTTTTTTTTTTTTGTGGTAGTGTGCTGATTCTAAAGAATGACGGGATCGATCCTGATTTATGAGCAGGGAATTGGGAACTGCATGTGATGTGTGATTTCACATGGTTAAATGTCCACCTGGAAGTAGGCAGTAGACCAAACACTTTTAAGTGCTCCAAGGGACAAAAATAACAATCATACACAAAGGATCTGAGGATCTGTAAGTCTTGGGATCCATACACACATTTGTCTTCCCTGTGCATGTCTTTTCCTTTTCAGGGCTTGATGACCCTTCAGAACAGAAGTACAGCACTGCAGTGCAGTGTGTTTTACGTATTGGTTGTAAGATTAATGGCTGAGTGTGCTCCTTAGGAAATAATTTAAAAAATACAGAATTACAGACATGCCGTAAATGGGCAGAGATGTGTCTGCTACTTACTCTTTCTTTGTTACATGAATAAGTATCTTCTATACATAATTCCACGAGCAAATAGTTTCTTCAAGTATTTAAGTTACCATACACTCTCTGCTTCCTATCACAGACCAGAAAGCATGTGACCAACTTCAAAATTTCACTTGATTATTTTGCCCTCATTGTTTTAAATCCTCTAAGATGATCAAGGCAGACAATAGTCTGAATACATGCTTGTTTGCTCTGGGTATTACTTTTACTATATTCTGGGAAAACGTTTGCAAAAGAAAAGATATGGCCTCCTAAAAAACCTACATAGAAAAGAATGTAAGGTTACTGCTTACATAGATCTTTTTGAAAAATAAAAGATACCTGACCCTGGCTGTCTGTCCCTTCCATGATGAGCCCAGTGGCTGCAGAAATGACACTGCCCCAAGTAAATTTATAAGTCTTTTAAGGAGGAACTGTGACTCACAAAGACCTTCAAAGCTAGTCTGCTATATTTAGAAATAGAGAAGAGTTCTGCAGCTGGAAACATAGTAGTGATGAAACTGCTGCAGCCCTGCTAGCTGCATTTCATCACCGAAAGCAGCAGGCCCAGCAGCCCTGAGCTGCTCACTGAGGCGTGACTCTAGGCAGAGTTTTTCAAGGCGCTCAAGAGACGGTGGAACTACCCACTGTCTGGGCTAGAGTTTTGTACAGTGTTGAAGCCCAAAGGTTAATTACCATTATTATTTAACAAACTGAAAAAGTATATTTCATACTTCACATTCCGTAATTCTTTGACTGGTGATAGGGTTAGAGTTAGGGATAGGGATAGGGATAGGGATAGGTTGGTTTGGCTGGTGATTTAGCTCTGACAATTGTCTCACTTTTCTTGCCCCTCATTTCTTGGTAGTCTCCTCTCACGATGTTCCTGTCACTCGCTCCTGATTGACTTTCCTGAAAATCCAGGGAAACCTAGGCCAGGGCTGTGGAAAGGAAACCCTCAAATAAACTGAATCTCCAAATTTCAGTGCAAAACAATGACTTCTATATTAAAAAAAAATTAGGCTACTGAAGTCCCAGCAAAATGGATGAGTGACTTCAAAAACACTTTAAAAGACTTCTTATCGGACTAAGTAGCTGAGCCGAGGCTTCCCTTTGTGACCCTTTATTTAACACCAAGGGCATGTTCTGCATCAAAATATAATAGACCTGTCTATTGAGAGCAGTCTAGGAGGAGAGCCAGGCACACCAGAAAATGCAGGAGATGCAATTACTGATGTCTCTCGTTACTGTGTCAAACTTGCTCCCGTGCAAAAACCCCTGAGCCTCCATTACTCAACTGGATTAGACTTCTCCTGCCCTCCAGAAAAACGCATGCCCAGAGATAAGGCAAGAGGACAGCTCTGTTCATATTGTTCAAAGGAAAGTTTTATGCATCTGCACCTCCTCCAGCCCAGCAAGTGAGTTGCACAGCACTAGCGTGTGGGGCAGCAAGGCTGCGTTCATCCAAGTCTGGTGCTGCTGGAGCCCCACATCATCCCTGCTGCCCTTATGTCTTGCAGGGACAGTGATGTAAACCAGGGTGGGCAGAAAAGCTGAAACTGCAGGCTGTGAGTAGGATGAGAGGGAAGGAAGATACTGAGAAAGGAAGGCTCAGACAGACAGGGCTGCTGGTTTGGCACAGTCTAGAATGAGCTGTTTGCAGGGAAAGTAAAAGATATCTGAATACAGAAGGGGATAAATATTGTGCTCTATAGGTCCACTGCTATAACAGTGAGAGCCAGGCTCAGATTTCTGCTCTGCAGGAGTCAGGAGAAGCATCATTTTAGGCAGCTGTAATTCTTTTTCAGCCTCTAGAAACAGAGCGTAGATGACAAATTGCAGACTATTATAAAGCCAAAGACGAAATCCCTGAAACTTGTTTTTTCCCATTTTTATCTCAAAGCGATAACCTCTTCCATTTATTTCTCTGATGTGACACACTCCAACAGAATATGTGTGAAAGATGGAAGGTAATGAATGGCATCCTGTTCTCACTCCTTTATAAAATGTGTCTGCTATTGACTTGAGGCCAAACACTGATCTCAGTTACAAGAAGACAGACTGAGGGTAATTGCACTAAGAGCTCACGCTGTGGCATTTAAACTCAGATTTTAGAAAGAAACTTCTGAGTTTTTTTGGGTACTTCCATTCTCAGACTCCCTACTCCAGGGCAGCTTTCATTGATTATTAGCCCAGCCTGTCTGAAGAGCAGGCCAACTCAAGCGGTCTTGAACTGGTCCACCCAAAACCAGCAGTCTATTTACCATCATATTTGTAGAGGAACCACTTCGGGGCTATCCCAACTGAGCACAAAATGAGTAAAAACAGAAATTATTTTCAGTACAATTTCTTGAAAAATAACTATCATTACTTTTCATACATGCTTAATTTTGCTCTCCCCTAATAAGCATCCTTGTCACCAACAGCATATACTGCAGTACTCTGATAGACACGCAAGGGACACGCACCACATAAGAGCTGTATTTTTTGAAAATAAACCTGACCTATTCTGATAATTATTCAGTTCAAAGCATTTTTTCTCTTTTTTACTGACTTTCATGTAGTATATTTCATCATAATTTAGAGCAAAATTCTTATTGTTTTCACTGTGACTGATAGAATTCAAATTATTTTCCAGTGAAATAGAGAAATATATTCTAAAGGAAGATCTATCTTTTTTTTTTCCAGTTTCTTTCAAGTCCGTCTTAAAATAGTATGTATTCATATTAACTGATACCTGCTGACTTCCTGAAGTTTTCTCTGTAATTTTCGTTACTCATTTTGGGGAAATAAAACTTGCAAAATGTAAAATGTTCTTCATGCTTTTGGAAGCACAAAATTGTTTAATATGGTCATCAGGCTCTTTGAACTTCGAGTTTTGTAAAATGCATGAAAGATTTTTTCGTTTTATTTTTTATAACGTTATCTGGATATCTCTTTGATACTCAAATTTATTCTGATCAGCATCAGTAATGAAGGAAGAATCATTTTCTGCAGCATATTTCTGAAAGACTGCACAAATCTAACAAACCAAAACAAGAAAAAAAGTCTTACTGCCAGAAGTTAAGTAAATATATTTCACATTAGACTTCATTTGATTTTATTATCCATGACATCATTTTGCCATAAGTCAATTCTTTAATCAGAACTACCATAGATTGATTCAGAATATTTTTCCCCAATTGTGCATGTTTTAAGCTAGACTGATCATATAATCTTTGCTTGCATCCCATCTAAGAAGGAAGATTTTTGTCTATGCTCTAATTCATTCATTTCCTTTTGGGCAGTCTCAAACTGTTTAATTCGAATAAGTGCTCTAAGCCTTAGGAGCATTAATAGAAGACGGTGCTCAAAGAAACACTCTTCATTGGTGCATGTAAATAAAACCAGATAAATCATGCAAAAAATGTCAGTCAGAAAATGACCCACTCTCTGTTTCTCAGTGGGATCACTTTCTCATTTCAATCAAGTCATAAGTGACTGTGGCAGATAAATCCTCCTGGCCCGTTTGCCCTTTTCTCTCAAAGCAGACTCCTTGCACAGTAAAATGCAATTTCATCCCACTCGGTGAGTTTCATAAAGGCTATGGAAATTAATGGCACGCAGGGTCAATTGCTACAGTGCTGGGAGAGTAAAAGATTGCACAGACACTGTAACTGAGCCCACCACTGACATACTACCAAGCCAAGACTTCCATTTCATCAGTTTTACGTCAAACTCCTTGCATATTTTATTGGTGGATTCTCTTTGAGTCTTTACTACCATGACATTGTGACTTCAGGTAAAGAAAAAACAAGGTTTTGGTGGAATGAAGCAACATGCATTGGGTAAATTGAGGGTGTTAATTAGTGTACTCTCCAAAGCAAATACAACTGCCACAGCAGTATTTGTCATTCAGGTTTTTTATTGTCCTGCTGACCAAGGTTAAATAAAGCGGACAGCTGACATGAGCTTCCGATTCAATAGGAAAGTTGAAAAAGATACTAAGTCAGCTTTGCTTGGCTGTAACAGAATACCTCAAAGAAAGTGAAAATCGCTCTGTTTTGCCCTGAGATACTCAAATACTGTCTTGTCTGCATTGACTTGAAATATTTTCCATTGAGGAAATGCATCCTGTGGAAGGCGGCACTTACACAGGATGGGCTTAGGCTAGAATTGCTTTTGTTATTTACCTTCACGAGCCTCCATCCTATAGACCTTACTGAATGTGCAGTGATGCAAATGGGCATGGGAGACTGTGGGCAGGGCAGAGGGATGTGCTTGTGCCATCAGCACTTGTGGCACGGGGAGCTGGCATGTCAGGGACACTTGCCACAGGGCCATAGCCACGAGGCTGCAGCCACGAGGCCTGTAAATGCCAGGCTGGCACTTAACTCCTTTCCTCCACGTGCCCTTCAGCCCCAGAGAAAATCAGCCAATGACTGGTCCTGTGGAAAGGCTCAACGTAGTCTAAATATACTTCAGACTGGAAAAATGAGTTGTTTCTGAAATCTTCACCACTTCCCATGGGTAATTTGCTCCTTGCATTTCACTCTGAGTACAGCAGCTGAGGATCCTGTGAAAACCATACTTAAAGGCAGTTTTTGCAGCAGATTGCGCTATTTCTCGGACTCCAATGAAATGCTGTTGCAATGTTAGCATAATCCCTACAGCATTTTGTTTCTTTCTTCAAGCTACATTTTAGCTTTCACATGAAAGGAAAAGGAGAAAGCCTAACGTCTTAGTTTGCAATACTAGATAGGCTCAAAGGCTGGGAAGCAAAAAACCAGCAAAAACACTGAGAGAGTATATGAGCAGAATATTTGTTGCTGTTCTCTTTCTAAAATTATCCTGGGATTCTGAGGGCTTGACTCAGAGCTCTTGAATGTCATAGCCCATTATTCTTCTTGCCTTAGCTCATGCTGCGGGACAACATTTTAATATAAATGCTAAGCCTACATCTTCCATAAATTCAGAAGAGCTCTTGCACTGCTACTGTCAAATATTTGCCTAATACTTTTACCTTGAGCACTTGATAGTTTTCTCTCTCACTGTTTTGTACTAAATGATCATCTTGTTCTGGAGACCTTCAGAAATTTGTCTTTGTTCCTCACTTCAGATCAAAAGTGGAACAGGCTGACACATCCACCCGAAAAACATGGTGTGTGAAACACATTCTACTAGGTAGAATCCACATCTAGCTTCATTGGGCTAGGGTGTACAACTCTCTTCCAGTCTCTTGGTTGTCATTTGGACTTTGTTAATTTTTTTGGCTGAGATGTTTTGCTATCAGACTAACAATATGATGGGGGCAGCCCTTGGGATCTCTTCTGTGGGACTGTGGATGGCAGTTTCCACAGACAGGACAGGCAGGAGGCCTTTACTTAGCAATTCCTCTTTTATGGAGCATCCTGCAGAAAATCTTGGTTGCCAAGATGCAGAATTTACCCGTGTTCTTTGGTATCCTTGATGTTTTCTGGTATCATGTCCCGTGAACTCTCTGCATTTCCAGCAAGTATTCTCCTTGACATTAGTACACAACAGAATCTGAGTTTTGTTTACAGTAATAGAAACAATTGATACCAACAAAGAACCCCCTCTTAGCTGAAGAGTGAGGACAAAGGATGGCACTGGCATAGCAAGAATTATTTACACTGAAAAGAGAGCTGCCATCCTTCAACAGGGTGAGATTTTTTTGGTCAGATTTTTTTCGTTATATGACTAGAAGGACAGTAAGTGACTATATATGCAGTATTGCCACATATCCTCTCTTAATGAAACAAAGAAGTTGGCTTTCTGCTGAAAGTAAGATGTCCATCTGGGCTGCAAGTTCTCTTTCAACTTTGCCTTTTGCAAAGAGGGAGACTCCCACTCAGGGAGCTGAACCTTTTCTCATTCCTACAGATCCATTCCTTTTGTAGGTCTGTGTCTGCACAAATACATGAGTATGCCAGTGACTCCATTAGCACAGCAATCTGATAGCATTTCATTATAAATCTGATTTTTGACAGATTTATAACCAGACTGTAGAAATTAACTGCTGGAGGAAATGTGCCATTTAGTCTCAACATGAACACATTTTATTTTTCTACATGTTGTATTTTTTCATACCAGATTTTTTTAGTGAGTAGAAAAATAACATTATGCTTGTTTTAATGTACTTCTTTTAAAGTGAAAAAAAAACAAGAACAACATTTTCATAAACATTTCAAAACTGTCTGACACAATCACATGTTTATTGCATAGTCTTCTATGACTTTGAGAACAGGTACCAGTTAAATGACAGTCAGTATATCAGCACATTAACATATAGCTTCAGTGAAGAAATAGCAGATGAATAAAATAAGGTTAGCAGGTAAATAAAATAAAGTGCCAGATAAACCAGTGCTGTTGATAGATGGAAGGCAGCCCTCCCTACTGCAACCAATATATTGCTGTTTATTTTTATAGGACTGAGCTGATAGCAGATATTAAGGACAGCACCCAATGATTCTACAGTAATATGTGGTTTTGCCATGGCACTTGGCCAGTGAGCCCAAGGTAAAGTGCTGCACACCTCTCACTGTTGATGGAAAGGCTCATGAGAAAACACTAAACACTAACTCTCCTACTCTGTCAAATAGGACTTCTGCAGTGTGACACAACAGTAGCTCCGTACCTGCCTCAGAGAAGCCTTGAAATTAGATAATTGTTAATAGTTTTTTCTGTCTCCAAGTTAATCCACTTCAAAACCCCTCACTATCAATACAAGTAGTATCTGTTCTGATGGGACAACGGGAAATGGTTTCAAAGAAAACTAGGGGAGACTTAGATTGGACATAAGGAAGAAGTTTTTTACAACAGTGGTGACGACCTTTGAGGAACTGAAGCAGGACATGCCTTTCATGAACCCATGCTGCCTAGGCTTGATCCCGTGGCACATGCCATGTGATCTCCCTCAAGATAAGTGGTCAGTTGGACTGGATGATCTTACAGGTTGTTTCCAACTTGGTGATTGTATGATTCTGTGATTCTATTCTATAAGGCACAGGCACAGGCTGCCCAGAGAGGTGATAAATGCCCCCTCCCCCCTAGAGACCCTCAAGATCAGGCTGGGGCTCTGAGCACCTGATCTAGCTGTAGGTGTCCCTGTTCACTGCAGAGAAGTTGGATTAAATGGTCTTTAGGGGTTCCTTCCAACTCAAACTATTCTGTTATTCTAGGATTCTATGAAAACTGAAAAGCAGTGTTGCTGGAAGTAGCTGAGCTGTCCTGAAAGCTAGATATTGATGGAGATCCTGCACAGGCACTGTCTTTAAGACCGTTGCTGTGCTTGTGAGCTAGCCCGCATCCACAGCCGTTCAGAGAGGACCTGGGCAGAAGTGGCAGTAATTACAGGCAGGTTATACTGGGGACACGCTGTTAGTGTCCACTAATGCTGTGGCTCCTAAGACTTTGCGCCATCCTTTGAAGTCTATTGGACTTAGTCCACTTAGACCTGCAGTTCAGAAAATAAATAAATAAATAAATAAATTCCAAGTTTATTTCAGGCTAGTTTAACAGTTTCATACTTCCAGTATGGAACTAGTTTCCTCTGCAGTAGAAAGCACTTTCTTTGATAGGAATCTGAAGTGCTTTGACAGGTTGCTATAAAAGCACCCTACTTGCAGAGCCTAAAGGATCTTGCTATAAGCAAAGCACCTGGTAATGTTGTTCTCTACCGCTGTCCTCTGGAGAGAGAAATTCCAAGCAGGAACATGTGAAGTCTGTGTTTTTTTCAGAAAAGACAGTCCCATGACTGTGTTGGCGGATAGCAGAGTGAAAATTTGCTTGCGCACCACCCACGGAAGATTTTTCTCCTTGGTCTCAGTGAGAAACTCTGTAACAGACCAGGAAGCTGACTCCTCCAGCAGAGCCTGCATAAGAGGCCCACCAGCTCTTTCTAACAGCTTCTCACACCTTTTTCAAATGGAATGGTTGCTGATTGTATCTCAGAACTTGTTTTGAATTGTAAAGCACCTTAAAAGAAAAAAAAATCTGAGGCCTTGGAAATCTCTGCTGGAATACAAATATTGAAGTAATCTGACAAATACATTCAAGCTTAAGTGCATTAAGAAGGAGAGTGTCTGTGATAAGCATTCTTGTTAGTACTCATCTCCCATACTTGCCTGGCCTATTGGATGACTTTTCTAGTAATGCTTTCTTATTATAGATGTCTAAAAGATACTTGGCAACCTGTGAGAAATATTTTGCGTTTTCTGAGAGAAGTTGCCTTTGCCATATCTTTCACTCAGAAATAGAGGTATATTTCTACTCCAATCTGTATTTCAAAGAGTATATACCAAAAGCTTTTGTTGCATGGGAAGGGCCAATCCCTGCTACTCCGCTGTTCATAACCACCCATGGGTTAAAGAGAGCTGGTTAAAGAGACTGAGCTGTTACTGCTCAGGGCTATCATATCCGCTGTGAAGCAAAGGGCCGCTGAAGAAGTAATAGTCTTAGGTGATTTGGGGCTTGGAAGGAGTAGAGGGGCATACTCTTAATGACTCTGAAGATAGGATTCAAAATCAATTAAAGTGTGTTTAATTCTGGAATTAGTAAACTAGTAAAAGTTTTTCCCTGCAAAGGATGCAACAGAAGACAGATTAATGCCTGCACAGACATTCGGACTGGACTTTCAGAAATGCTCAGGCAAAGGCTGCAGACACAGATCCCTTTTGCAGACCTGTTCAACCTGGGACATTTTAGTGGATAATTTTTGCTTTTAACCAGTCTGAACACTTAAGGCATTGTGTTGAAATCCATTCTTTTTCAGTAAAACTTTTTAAAGACATCAAGAAAAAGCATGGAAGCTGATGTGACTTTAAATTAAGCAGGTGCTTGAGTGCTTTCTTGAATTTGAGCATGCATGCTCAGTTTTAAGTAAGTTCTTGCTGAAATACTTAACTGAAGTAGGGTTACTGGCAATATAGGATTATCAAAATGACTTTTTATGAAATATGATTTGTGCTTGAAAGCTTGCTGGATTCTTTTCATAAGCTGTTGAATAAATAGTCTTTACAGTCCTTGCATTTCTGTGAGCAGATAGGGCTGAGAAGTGGAGAGACGGTGTACTTATCGCAGAGGTATAATTGTACCACTTGGAATTAATAAGAAAAATCTTTATAGAGAAAAGAGGAACAAGAACAGATTTTGAGTCACCATGTTATAATGGGATTTAAGTATTTCAATACTCAATATGATAAGGAAATAGATATGTCAGTATTGCTACATACTTATCAGGACAAACTTTATGGTGACTGGCGGAACCTGTAATACAGTTTTCTGCCACAGTAACTGTCAGGAGCAGGAAGACAGCCCTGCTACTTGAACTAACTAGTGAGAATTAGATCTTATTTTGCTTTAGTGATTGAATGTAATTTATAGCATTAGTGAACTCCATGGCTGACATGCAAGGAAAGTGTCAGATGTTGGCCAGAGAAGGGAAAAATCCAGATTTTGCATTCCAAGGCCATGCAAAACCTGCACTTAGATTTGGACAGCTTGCAGGCCCTACAACAGCTTAAGAATTCCTGCACAGTTCCTTGAAGGAGAGTGATCTGTCTTAATAATCACGATAGTTTTTGTGTCTGTCCTTTTGGTTTTGTCAAAGTTCTTCATTTTTTTAATTAAAAATCTTCTTTAGTTAAAAGCAGTGTGTACAGTTGTTTGGTCTAAGCAGAAATGAGGTTCTTCATACCTTAGTATGAATGTCACTACTGTGTATAGCGTTTGAGACTTCAGAAAAGAGCCCAGATTCCCTGGTTTACTAGTTAGAGTTCAGTTTGTTTTCCTACCAGCCTCTGTATTTGGTCAGTACCTCTGTAACTTATTCCTCATGATGTATGAAATAATCTGCTTATTTGGGAAGGAGAAGTGCCAGCCATTTCTCCACCAGCTCAGTTTACCACCCTGCCTGATCTCTCACAGGTGAACACTTCCACCTCATAAGAGAGGAGAAATATTGCTCCAAACTGACAACATTTTCGTGGGATTATTTGATTTTTTAGGAATTACTGCTGTCATGGATGATGCAAGGATTTTCCATGGAATGTGAATTAATATGTGAGCGTGCACTTGCATTTGTTTCCCTTGTACCCCTTACAAACAGGGCCTCAGTGTGAGGCACAGGACAGGCACTGCATGCCTGAGGATGTTCATGAAGCTGTCCTGAATTTCCAGCCCAATACGTTACTTACCTAACCTTGCTGCATAGAGACCATGGAGAAGAGCAGGGTGCAGCCTCCGAACCAACATGAGCCAGGACTATTTTGCTATGGTTAGTTGGCCAGCCAGGCTTTTCCTCATTGTGAGATGTTTTCCAGTGCAGCAAAGGCCACCACATAGGATAAAGTTTGTTATTGTTACAGTTGCATTCAGTCCCTTATCTGCCATCTCCTTTAATCTAAGGTCCATAAGTTTTCAGACCCTCTCACCCATTCCTGGCATTTTCAGGGATATTCAAGGGTCCCCCAACAGCAAAGACTTTCCCCTATCTGTCTGTCAGTTTAGCATTCCTGGTTTTAGGCCTGTTTTTCCTGCACTGGTTCCTTCTATGCACATTTCCTCTGCGTCCTCTTTCCATTTCATGCTGCCCCTTCCTGCCACGCACACGTTTTCCTCTCGGTGCCCCCTAGCCTGTCACTGCCTCCTGTTTTGCCACTCATGTCTGCCCTCCCTGGGTGGGGAATGTTTTCCACAGGCCCTTCCAGACCTCTTGCAGACACTTATCGCACTGCCCAAAGGTGAAAGTTGACATCCTTCACGGCAATGGAAAACCATGCTTTGTCTTAGAGCCGATTTTTGACCAGGTCTCTCTTTGCACCCTTGTTCTCTTACACAATCCACATTCCCTTCCTTTTTCTAAAACAAAAAAGAAATGCAGTGTGCACATGCACTTGCTAGGAGGAACGAACTTGCATCCCACCCAATGCTTGTGTTCAGAGCAGCAATTGTGTTACCTCACAGACAGCTTGTGAGCTGTGTGTGTCTCTGTCCATCTTTTCTCCCATCTCAAAATTACATGAAGCAAGCAAAGATTTTTCCTTGTCAGTCTGCCTTTAGCATGTGTGCATGTGTCACCTCTCGACCCTCTGTGGTGAGCCAGACGCTGTGCAGGTCTTACCGTCATACGCCTGCCAACTAGGTCAGTCTGCTGGCCTATCGGGGAGGAAGTGATCTGGTGCAGTGAAATAAGTGTCTGCCTTTTGTTTTTCTGGTGGTTTTTTTTTGTTGTTGTTGTTGTTTTTTGGGAGGGGTTGGTTTGTTTTTATTTTCCTTTGCTTTGCTAAGCTTGGATTCATGAGGGGAAGCCACTGCTGAATCCACTTCAGGACTCATAGAGAGAAGGACATACTGCTGTGGTTCAGCAAGAGTTTATATGCTCTCAGTTTTTCCTGAAGTTTCTATCTTGCAGACCCAGCAATTTCCTGTTTCCTTCTTGCTGGTCCTGATCTTTATAGAGATAGTGCCAGAGTGAGAAAGCATTGTCTGAAGCCCGGAGAGTAATTCCCCTAACTTGTAAGTGCTCAGTTCCAGCTTCTGGCAAAACAGCAGGCTTCTTGAATGATCTCATGTGAAGGTCCCAGGAATCTGTTTTACTGCATGTTGTTTCTGAGGACTGAGGCTAAAAAAATTAAAAACCAGGTTCAACATACAGTTTATTACAGCCAATGTATTACATCACCAAAGCAATGTGAAAAAATCTGAGCAGCCTTAGGAAATAAGGACTAGAAATGCCTCCGATTGAGTTTGGAATTTTTTTCCTGAGTTTCTTTCATTGGTGGTTTTCTAACCCTTTGATATATTCAGAGCTACATGGGTGCAGCTCCAGCTCTGGAACCAGCGTACCAACATAAAAGAACAAACACAACCATCTGCTCACCTGCTGAAAAAGTTCTCTGTACAGACAGAAGCCAGTTTTCCACTGGTCTCAGTTTTTGGTTTCTGTCCTCCTTGAAGGCACCTGTGTAGTTTTTGCTACCCACATTATGCTGGAACCAGCAGTTTTCCTTATTCAGTGCAGTACAGAAAGGCAGAGCTTTTCTGCAGATTCAAGTACCTCTCTGTGCTTTGCAAGTCAAGCTCATCAAGGATGTTGGAGTGAGCTGAAGAGGCCTAGTCCTCAGTGCGAAGAAAAGTAGATGGTTTCACTGAGACACAGAGGGATTAAGTGCTACAGCCAAGGTTACATGGGAAATCAATCTGCCCTGCAGATCAGGGCTGGACGTTTTTAAACTGCCTATCAGCAAGTCAAGGGGGAATTGGATTGTGATTTTAAAGGAATGAATGAACTTCAAGTGGAGGAACGTGGATTAGTAAAGCTGTCTTTTTTATGGGGTCACACATTTTGTCATCCTAATGCTAGCTTGCATGCTCTACTGTGTGCATTCTTTCTTACTCTTCTTCCTTCCCTCTGTCCCTTCCTCACTCCATCTCAGGTGCCTTCCTCTTTCATTGGTATGAACTACAAGGAGGCTTTGCTCTACCCTTAGTTTCAGAAAACAGGAACAAGCAGGAGTACATTTCATTCCTGCCTGGTAATCTGCTCTTTTTTGTTCATAAAATGAGACTGGAAGAGCCTCTGTCTGCAGTCCACTGAGGTGGCACATTTATATGTGGCCTTCCAGTGAGAATGGCAAATCTTCCTTTGTCTGCAGATGACACTTGACTTTGTCTACCTTTAGTCATAAGCATCTCATTTGTCACCTTGCAAGGCTTTGAGTGTGTCCTCTGATTTTACACCAGCTTTGCAAGGAGGCATGGATTATATTCTGTTTAGGTTGCAAAGCCATTCCCTCTCAGTCTGTACTCAGAGATCCCTTAGGACTCCTTCCAGAATCTAAGCCTGGAAGTCCACTGCTGTAGCCAGTGTATTTCAGAGGGGGACTTTGGAAAGCAAGATAGAGAAAGAGAATGCATTTATCTGTTTCAGGACAGATACGGGTCAGGGATCCCCCAGGTAAGCTCAGAATTGTGCGAAGTGATGTCTGCCTGATGTGAAATAATCCTAAATTAGATGTACAGCAGTAGTTCATGTTTCAGAGAGCACTTTTTAAAAGATGCTATAGCTGTTTCTCTTCTTCTTAAAAGCTTTGAGCAGTTCTCTTAGGTGGGAGCAGATCTCATTATTCTTCACTGCCATGTGAATATTTGTATTAGCAGAGACTTTATTCAAACTGCCTGCAGTTGCTTTTTAAGGATGGCATTTCTGCACTTAGGAAAAAGAAGAGAGAGAGAGAGAGAATGCACTGTTTTTAAATGTTATTTTATGCATGACATTTTCAAATTTCACTATAGCATGTAATTTATCCTTTCAGTGTAAGTTAGGGGTTTGGTACGGAGCAGCAGAACATACCAGCTTTGCTAGTTTTTACTTGTGTAGCTGAAGGAAGCATTACAGAAGAGAAAGGAGGTATGAATTTTGGCTAGGTGGATAAAGAACAACGCAGAGATGCATGGTCTGCAGCTGTGCTTTACCTCACCCCTGCAGGTGATTCCCAATATACATCCTCCAAGCCCCTGTCTGCTACAAAACTATGGAAATGCAGTGTTTTAGGACTAGTTATGGGCTGTATGAAATGGGCTCTGATGAACACCTGCTCCCAAACACCACATTTCTTCCGTTATGTGGCTTTCAGTGAAACCCAAAACCACAGTTAGTGTTTCTTGTTTAATTTGCAAAATAGACTTACAGTGCATACACTGAATACTGGCTTTATGCCATAAAAACTATGCATCCTTTGCAAGAAAAACTAATACTAGAATTAACTCTCACTGGGGACTTTTTTCCTCCCCTCATCCCATGCAGTTACAAAGCTCAGGAAGATTGGGACTATGGTGCTAGTGGATCAGTAATGCAGAGAAAATTATTGTGCAAGATTTATATGACAGTTTTGAACATGTGATGCCAAAAACGAAGGGTAGAGGCACTCCTCACAAATACGTGTAAAGCCTTTGTATCATGGGATTTTCTGAGAGCTGCAGATTATTCCCATCTCTTGTAATCAGTTCAGAGCAATTGCTGCTATCCCAAGCTCACTGACATCAGCTGGGAAATAACTGTTACTTTGAAACTCCACAGTGATCTGAAGTTGATTGAACTTCTACTTAAAGAAAAGCTGTACGCAAGACAATGAAAACAATTATAGATAGCTGCAAGCCCACTTGCTGCTATATCTACCTTCATAATTCAATTTAAAACATTCCATTAGCCAGCAGCATAGCAATATGGGTTTTTAGCAGAAACACCGCAGACATTATTGGGTTTTTTTTCTTTCCAAATCAATGCATTATCTTTCCAAGTTCAAGGACATCCTCGGAGTGTTTGTCTCTCTAGTCTTTTAATGAAGTGAAAGGACATAGTTGTGTATATGCTGTGAGTAGGGACAAGCTTAAAAGTAAGTTTACCTGTTACAACTCATGTTTCTTACCGTACAGATGTAATTCACTCACTCGGGTTTCATCATACCTGTGGTCATGTTATGCCATATCCTGCCATGTCAGACTTCTCCTTTTGAGCTAGTAATCTAGGCTTCTTCTAAGCCAGTGAAGAAGGAAAGGCTCCTCCACAAGATAAATCACCCATCCTAAGATTTGTGTCAAGGATGTGGTCAACCGATGGATGTAAGGCATAGATGACCCTTCACTGCTGAGCTGATGGCAATGTGTTGGCCAACCTTTTGTCAACACTGGGTGCTAAGTCCTGTTCGACCCAGGCTAGATGAAAGAGTGTCAGACTACTTTTAAAACATGACCCCTTTTTCCTCCTTGTAGAGGAGGTATAAATTTTTCCTGGTCTGAGAGGTTTTACATCATGCTTCGAGGAGCCAGGAGAAAGGAATGTGTTATTCTGAGGAATTAGTACTTCGTGTTTGCATTTAATTAGCACTTAGAGGCCCTAGTCTAGATGACAGTCTAGTGAGATATGACACAATTGGTGGGTGCAGTGGTGAGAAGCAGAGGGAGCCTGAGTTTTGAAAGAGTCTTTTTGGAGCCCTGTCAGCCTGTTGGAGGAAAACACCCCATACAAACAGGGCATCATAGAAAACATAAAAAGGGACTGGCATACTGATGATGGATAGCAAAGTAGAAAAAAGGCATGAGAGGCAATGTCTATACAGGCAGGCAGATTTTGATGGAACAGTAGGGAGGAATTTAAATATATCAGAAACTCATATCTCATTGAAACAAGATAGCTAAACCGTTCAAGAAATGGTGCCAGCCACAGTGGCCTGTTCTCCCAAGTGCTGAGTTCTAAAAATGCAGTTTTCCTTGGAAGATAATGAGAAACCCATGAAAAACAAATGTGACAGGGACTACTTCATCCTTGTTCTCAGAAATAACTCAAAATGCGTAAGTGGTGTTTGCTAATAGCTGATCTACTAAAAGCATGTTTTCTTTGGATTCTGTGTGTGAGGCAAATGGTAGAAAGTCATGCATCATGTAGTACAAACATGCCCCTTGGGTGCTTTTGTGTTAGAAAATGCTTTGACTGTCACACAACTTTTGTGTAGGCATTTGCAGCTTTCTAGTCAACTCCAGTGGAATCAGTCAGTAGATGAAACTGTCATTTCACCTCAGGGCAGAAGTTATATTTCGGAAATAAAAATACTAGGATTTGTTTAACACTGTAAGAAAATTTCTTAATTCTGTAAGTCTGGACCCAGGTAAAACAAAGACCGTATAGAGATCACCTCCACCGTTAATAGATGGCAGACAGTTAGTTTTAACCATTTAAAAATTAGGGAAAATTCTCAAGGCCTTAAGCTTGCTCTACAGTCAGTGTGGAGAGAATCACAATAACAGGGGGTGTTTGTCCCACCTGCTGGGAGGATAAGGTGAGCAGCTTTCTGTGGGCTGTGGAGAGAGCCTTACCACTAAATGGTGAATCAAGTGAAGTCAGTCAAACCTGAATGACTTGCCTCAGGTCACATAACCCATCAATGGTGTGGTTCCTGAGCTGGGAAATGACCAGCATCCATTCTAGAAGTAGTCCTACCCCCCTTTTGGCAGTATTTAGAGTAAAACATATCCAAACTGTGGTGCTACTGCACCAGAGATTGTGGCTTGGGTGTCGGCAGCGGTAGCGTAGCAGGTGCATGCCTGACTTATGTTTAACTACGCTCACAGAAACACTTTTGCAGTCACATGGCTTTAATGATAATCACTTGATCTATTCATGCAATTTAAATAACTGCATGAAAGTCATACAGCCTAATTTAATAAACTATACCTGAGCGTTGCAGAAATTAAAGGTTGTTTGATGGACTGGATCTAGAGAAATATTGCCTTTCCCATAGGCTGGGTGTGGGATACCTCCCTGAGGTATGCATTTGAACTCTGCTTTGTGTGTTAATCAGCAAAAAAATGGTGTCAAATACTTGTGGGGGCAGTAGATGAGAGAGTTCACTGACATGTCAGATCCTCCCCGGACTTACCTCTTCCCTCACATACAAATACACTTACCAGACAGTAGGACAGTTTAAGCCATTCTGATCTGTATTTTCTCTCGTCTTTTCCAGCCACTTCCACGTCTACAACTGGGACAAGTCATCTCACAAAATGTGACATAAAGCAGAAAGCCTTCTGTGTAAATGGGGGAGAGTGTTACATGGTTAAAGACCTCCCAAACCCTCCACGATACCTATGCAGGTAAGAAATCCTGTTTGCTTATTTTGATGGAGCCATCAGGTTCTATAAATACTTTTTCTTTAAAGGTGCATCTGGAAAATTTCTTCTCTTAGACTTGTAGCATGAGGTATTTCTTCACTCTAAGTATCTGGATCTGAGGCATGTGAGAGGCTAACCAAGTAATCTTCCCATGGGTTAAAAGGCACTGCAAGCCTTATTGATGTATACCTGGCATGAACTATCACAATTTAAGCTGTATGTTAGATATAATGAAAAGATGCTGTAAACCAAATGCACTACAAAGTCAAAAAATTTGTATTGATAACTCCATCAGATAAGTGCTCTTTCTACAGGACAAAAAATGGTTTATGTTTATTGTCTGCTCTAATAACTGAACATTTTCTGATGAGAATATATTCTCAATTGGAGTTTTCACTGTTATCTTAAATGCATAAAAAGAAAAGAATGTTATGGCAGTTTGTGGAGGTTACTATTTCATGTGAGGATTTTGATTCAAGAAGCCTTAGGAACATAAGCTGTATGTGCTTGTGCATTTCTTCTTAGGGCCTGGCCTGCACTGTAGCAGGCTGTTGCTGTGATCCTTTAATTTGGAAAGATTCTAGTGAGAAGTACAGTGCTGGAGTACACTTCCTGCCTGGTAGCACATCATGTAGTATTTACTTCTGGAGATAAATCAGTCTTAACAAGTTACTGCTTCTCTCTGACTTCAGGGGGACATCAGCATTTAATACCTTAGTGTCTATCAGGACTGACTGGAAAGTGGGCGATTTTGTGAAGATATTGCAGCTTTTCAGACAGACGAGAGACAGCTTTCAGTGGAATCTGTTGTCTGCTGTAACTGCATAGAATTTCAGACATCTTTGACTAAAAATCAAATGACAGTACTTGGAAAGAAGGTTCTGATGGGTGAGTTAGCAAAAGGTCTATGATGCTTTCACTAGGTGAGAAAGGCATAGGTTGCACGGCACTGTTGTAAATTTAAAAAATAATAATAATCCATGATGTTTGCTTCACATGTAAGTTTTCTTTTGCTTTATAGATTGATGTTTTCTAGACTTTTTGAGCTTTGTTTTGCTTTGGGTTTCACGGAACCCAATTGCACCATTGCTGAAAGTGATGAATATTTCATTGATTTTAGAACTGTTTTTAGCTAAAGTGAATATGGAACAGTTACTGGCTCTGATGGGCTGGATAGCGGAGAGAAAAAAAGTTGTGTTGATGTACTCTCAATCATGTTACATCAACAGGACAAGATGAGCAGTGTGATGTGGCTCTTCTGGGCGTGTACCAGAGCCTACCTGCTTGTTTCTATTTTCTGTCTTAACACTGCTCAGGAAAATCCAGGGCAGCAAGGCTCAACATCTATCACATTTGCTACTAATTAGCATTATCTTGACAGTTTCAGAGCTATACAATTTTCAGTTGCTTGAGAAAGTTTTTTGGTGTGCTGTTTTTCTTCTTAATATATATTCAGAGATGTGTCTGTGTTTGTTCTGTGATATAGGTTGGCTAAATTTTTTTAACGTACTATCTCAGAGGCATTTCAGTGGAGTGGGGTTTTTCTTCCTCTTGTAGACAAGAAATAACCCTTAATTCTGGGTTTGGAGTTGAAAGAAAAGGCAATTTCTAATTTTGGCAGATGTGCCTCTCTCTGGGTGGCCCAAGGCCTATTTGGAAAAAGAATCAGAGCTGTAAAATCAGAAGGGGTGAATCTCATTTAGAGTAAAACAGTGGAATAGGATTCTTATCCTAAGGACAGTTAGGGCCACTGCTATTTTGCTGGCATTTTGCTGTGCCCTCTAATAATTGCCAGAACTGAAACTTTATGTTGCGTAGTGAAACGGGATGCAATTCTGCTATATAAGAAATGAAAGTGTGAGCATTTGAAAGTGGGAGTACTGGGAAACTGAAGAGATGAAATACGGTTCTCTTCTTGTTTCATTGAAAACACAGATGTCTACTTTTAATTCCAGTATTCCAGTGTTAATTAAAATAAGTACCTATCCAGTACACATTGCCTTCATTGTTCTGAGAAAATAAATCTTCCCTCAGAACATGCCTGTGGAAACAGAATGCTTGAAATATGGTACTTGCTCTTCATATTTCTGCCTCAGTAGCAAGTTCACATTTTTCCATATGGTCCATCTGTTGAGAGCAAAAACAAAATTTCTAAAGCATGAGCCATATCATTCTAAATTGGTTTTATCCCTAACCAAAAAACATGACTCAGAATCACAACAACCATGGAATTTTCCAAGGGATATCTCTGGTTTTGTAAACTTTTCTATTCTATTTTTAAAAAACAGACCTCCTAAGTCCATCTTCTCTTAAAATCTACACCTACATATTCAAAAAACGCCTTTAGTAAATAGTGATCCAGTATGAATTAGATCTTGATCTGATGGATACTGGTGTGAGCTTCAACGAAATTCACTGCATTTAAGAGGTAGCTAGGTGAAATAATAAATGTGTGAAGGCTTAATAATGCATTGTACAGCTACAACTGTGGTTACAAATGTTTCCTATATTTATTAATATTATGATCCCAGGCTGAACAAAACAATCCCAAAATATGAAAGATGATAAAATAAGCTTTGAGGCTACTTAATAAATTAATGTATAAAACTTTCAGATGTTTCATAGGAACATGAGTCACATTTTGAAATGACTTGGAAGCCTGAATGTTACTGATGTTGCTGAGGTTCTTTCATCGTTTCTGCCCAGCTGGAAGTGTGTCCTCAAGTCCTCTGAGGACAAACAACGAGACAGCTTCTGCTGTAAATGTAAAATTAAGACCAGAGTTCCTAGCATTTACTTCTTATCTGAACAAAAACATATATGAATATACTATTGGTTACGCCTTCAGAATGTTCTTTTGAAGATTTCTCCCATGAAGTCCTTGCTGGTCTGACTAATTGATTCCTTACTAGCAGAGATCATCTTTTCTAATGCTTTTTCTGTTAATGAAGAAATGAATTTACTTCCTGATTTCACTGGATGAAAATAATGTTTCTTGATAATGCTGCTGTATTTCTTAACAGCAAAAGAGTGAATTACATGTTTGTTGATAATATAGCCGGTTGCTGTACTCATATTCATGCAAAAGCTTTGATGGAGTTGACATAAAGTTCTCGAAAATGGCAAAAAGAGAAAAATTATTTCAATGATGCTAACAAAAATTCTGAAGTTACTTGTTAAAAAAATAGAATGGAAGTACTAGTTCTGATATAAGCTATGAAATGGACTACTAAATGCATCTTGAAAAAACACATTCCTACAATGCATTTGCTTATAGGCAGTCAATGAAACAGAAACACTAAGTTCTGACGCATTCAGCCTTTCCTCTCCTGCCAAAAAACACTGATGAAATGTGTTTGATGTATTCCTTTTAAATACTTAATATAGAGGAAAAGAACAATTATTTTAATCTACTTGTGGTACCACCCACTTTGTACCATAAATCAGCAGTCTCGGTAGCTTGATACAGGCCCAACAAGCAAACACCAGCCAGCAGCCAGAAGTAAATCTTGAGATTTTTAATCAGCAGCATGCTCATTGGAGTTATGTAGGGCTGGGCCTGGAGAAGAAGATGGAGATGTTCCTTTGAAATAAATGTCAATTTATGTGCAAATGTCAGCTATCAAGGACAAGTATTTAATGAATTGTGCGAAATAAAATAATGGAAATTAAGGGAATAGAACATTTTCACTCTTTTTCAGTAACACAGATCAAAATGCAGTCTTCTGTTGTGCCCAGCAGTATTTATTTCTCATGATAGAATTATCTTTGTTGCATTTTTCTCTACTGAATACATCTGTAGAGACTTGGATCTCTTTACTCTGAATTCTTGTAAAAAGACAGGACCTTGGCTCTGAGGAAAATTAATGCCCTTCCTTAATAAACCAGTGTATCACTACAGCAAATCATCTCCAAATTATCATCTACAGATCTCCAATTTTTTTTATTATACCAAGGTTATTCCTGCTTTGTTTTTTGAACAAGGAACTAGTGATAATGCCTGACAATGATCACCTGCCATAGTGCTTTTCTGGAGTCCTATCTGTACAATATCTTAGGACTAGAGGAAACTGTTGAAGACAAAGCTGACAAAACCAAGCCTGACTTCAGTGGACAGGAAGCTCTAATGGATGGAAGAGGCAAAGGATCATTCTGAACAACTTTCATTGCAAATAAGAGGGCTCTTCAGCCTTTGAGAAGTAAATGATGAGGTAGTTTGAAATGGAAGCTAGCACCTGATCAGCAGCAACAGAAGAGGGAGATTCTTGCACCATAGCAAAACTCTTGAAGATCCTCAGAAAGATGGACAATGCAAGTTAAGGTGGATTCAAAGAAGTAGGTAGCAGGTCAATTAAGACTATACACAAAGTAAGAGTGCATTGAAGAAGAAGAAAGGAGGAAGACTGAAGCTCTTATATGTCTAATGTGGTGGAGAGTCATTCAGATTTATATAAAAAGTGCAGTAGCTTGGATTCGTATGCTAATATTTTGAGGGAAAACTGCTGAGCTCTACCACAGAATCAAGAATAAAGAAAGGTGAAGGAAGAATTGACAGCGGTTAGCAGAAGGGAAGATAGAAAAAACATTGAAGAGAAATTCATTCTTTATAGACATGGGGTGACCCACAGGAAGTTTTCCACAGAAGACCACATGAACTGAAAGAGTGAGCAGCTGTGGAGCTCCAGATTTTGAGAGCACATCCACCCTCTCACTGTACTTACTGACCAGACTGACTCATTCTCCATATATCAGCCATATTAAAGATACTTTGTGCCTTTGGGTTTTAGGATCTCCTCCTTTTTTTTTTTTTTTTTCCTTTTCTGTGATTGCTGTTTTATCTAGTCTCCTTTTAAGGAAACAACTTGAAGACACAACATCTCATTACAGAAATAGGGAAATCATGGTATTTTCATAGATTCTGTGTGACTGCAACAATGTAAATTGCCGCTGTACACTGCAATTTACTGCAAATTTTGAAATACTCTATCTGGTCCCTTCATGAGGTGGAATAAGCAATGAAATGATAAACACTTTTGCTAGGCCTGATTCTTCCTTCTTTTTTGAAACAGGCAAACAAAAAGACTTCCTATGTTTTTCTGTGGTGGATTTTTACTCTAAATTTTGTGAAGTATTATCTTCGGAAAGATTACACCTTCTTTCCCCTTTTCTGACCATTATTCACTAACACCTAACCAGGAGGTAACTTAGTGCACTACCATCTCCCTAGGCCAGCAGATGTCAGTCTGTTAGTGCAGTGCTTTTGGTGTACTGTTGCTTATCACGTTTTTGCCCTTTAGGTGCCAACCTGGATTCACTGGAGCAAGATGTACTGAAACTCTGCCCATGAAAATCCAAAACCAAGAAAGTATGTTAAAATAATCTGAACTTTGCTTTCTTCCCCAACTACAGCAACAAAATCAATAGTACTTGGTGTTTTCACAGTTCAGCTGGAACCGGCCTCTTTACACACTAATTTATGACCTGATTTTCTAAAGTAAAATCTGTACACCATGACATTATTGACCTCCAAAATGTTTCTCATTTATGTGGTTTTTGATCTTTCCATTCATTTGCAGATGCATTTGTATTGCACACACTGGCAGCTTTCTTGTTTGGGAGACTGCTGTTAAGTGCTACTCTAAAAGAACAAACTCACGGAGATGAGTGATGTACAGATCTTGTGTCCTCGCTGCCTTGTGGAAAGTGCATCCTAAAAGCAATTTGGGAATTTGAAGTGGTGAATTTCTCTCTCACATCTCGAAACACACTTTGATCTGGATTGGTTTGGTTTTGGCGTTTTTTTTTTTTCGGGGGGATTTCTTTTTCATTTCCACAGAGCAAATGAGTTGCTCTCAACATCTTGAGCCATTTTAACACGCTAAACCGAGATACGGTTTCTGAAAGTGAACTCACCAAGTCATATCAGTTCACACTGACGGAGCTTCTTTCTTAGCATATATTCACCTCTTCTCTTTTCTCTGTTTTTTCTCTACCATTTTTTTTTGTTTGTTTTTCCTCTCAGGTGCCCAAATGAATTTACTGGTGATCGCTGCCAAAACTACGTAATGGCCAGCTTCTACAGTACGTCCACTACCTTTCTGTCTGTGCCGCAATAGAAGCATGCTCAGTCGGTGCTGCTTTCTTGTCGCTGCATCTTTCCTCCAATTATTTTTTTTTTAATCCTTAACTAGATTTGTTGCCTAAGGCCTAATATTGATCGTCTCTGCTTGTTGCATGAACATGGTAACAAAAAGCAATTGCAGTACTCTCCTGGATTGTTTGGCATTGAGGTTATGGGGAAATGCAAAACTAAGGAACGCTATGAAATTAACACTGAATGGTGTGGTGTATACATCCCACTGACATCAAGCAGTTAAAGTGCAAAAACCACATTTTGAAAGTCTTACATTTTCTTTGCCACAAAAAAGCTTATGAAACTTTATATAGAGCAGTACTCCCTCAGTAAAGGGATAAGTAGATGAACTATTTATATATGAGTTTTATATTCAGAACAACAAGTTAAAGGTAATTGACATGCTTACATCATTTCTAAGGAGCACATTCTGAACAGGATCAAAGTGTTCTTTCTTCTCATTGTCCAAATTTCAGGGCAAAGAGAGCACAGAAGGAAGAAGAAAAGGGTGAGAGATGGCATAAACAATGGGAACTGACGTATTTATTTGTGGGTAACAAGTGCAAGAGATTGAGTATTTCAGAGCCAGATTAATTGGCCAAATAAGTGTAGCACACACACACACAGAGGAGTCTGTATCAGACCACTAGTAGGATCAGCACTGCAGTCACTGCAGTCAGCTTAGAAGTTTTCCCATGGAGGAATGGATTAATCATTATTAATTGTCAGTGAGGAAACAGAAAGTACACTGAACATTTATTGTCTCATTGGCTATTACAAAGTCAAAGGTAACATATAAGAAAATTGCCTACATCTTACATTTTAATGCATGAGTACTTTTTATAATTAATTGTCATTGGCATCAGAATGTACTATGATCTAAGATCAGTATTTTAGGAAATATTTTTTGATAGATTGCATGCCAGCATGGAAAGATTTCAAAGACTATAGGCTAGCTTAATTTAATTTCCATTAGTACATAGAACTAAAAGCTGTTAGCAGATGCTGGACATTTTGGAGCCTGAAGAGATGCATAGGTTTTCTCTTATACTGATGGATGAAAAATGTCCATTCATAATTCATACTACCCATCATGGAAGCTACCCATGTAAATCCCAAGGGCGCTGACTGGAGACCAGACCTTCCAACATTCAAGTCTGTATTTTATCCCTCAGTTTTAAATGCTTTATTAGTGTGAGTTATTTTTAAAACATTTCTGGTAACTATGGATTTAAGAATTTTTATGCTATTGCAGTGTTTAAGTTTACCAAGTGTTAGATTTAAACGGTCTTTTCTGTGTATTGCAATGAAAAGTACAGTTAAATTTTTCTCATTGTAGAAGAACCATTTAAAAAGAGATGCAATAGAAGTATAAGATTCATTGTTTGCTGATGAATTCTCCCTGAAAACTGTGAAAGAATTATATGATAAACTTATTTCCCTACTCAGAGAAGAGAGTGTGTGTGTGTGAGAGAGAAAGAGAGAGAGAGAGAGAGAGAAAGAAAGAGGTGGATTTTCCCTCCTCCTTAGTTTTTCGGATTCCTAAAACTGATTGGGATTTTTAAAGGCATCATTGGGCAGCTGACACCAGCCTGAGATTTTCTGAAGTTGCCTACATGATAAAGGCATAGATGCCTTTGCCTTCAGCAGGACTGTATATACTTAGGCCAGTCCAGTACAGCTTTCCTTGAAATGCACTGGCAGAAGAGCACACAAATAAATACCCTGTAATAGTCTGAGAACCCCAGGCAATGATTGTTGGACCCTGGCACTAAAGTCTAAAGTGCATCTGCATTATAACTTCAGATTTCTTAAGTTGCTACAAATCTTAAAATGACACTTTTGGGAAAGATCTAGAGAGGACACATTTATATTTAACCAGAAAAAAAATCAGTGAGGAAGCATTCTTACTGTTGCTCCCAACGCAGAGGTGCAAGAATGTAATACACAGTATGTAACGTAAGGGGAGCTTGTACTGAAAGTTCTCTTCCAGCAAAAGTTGAAGCTAAAAGGCAGACTCATATTTTGCACCAAGTGTTGCAGATTATTGATTTAATTTGGCTCTGTTGATGTAGCTTTTGCAAACTACAGAGCAAATCGGGGCCAGGAGGAAACAAAAATGTATGTGTCAACTATACAGTGACATCTACTCATTACTGATTTCAGAAGGGCCTTCTTTTTGTTTAGAAAGAAGGGTTCAGTTGTTTCCATATCAAGTATGCCTGCTGGTGAGCTGTCACTAATTTAAGGCTGTTGAGAATAAGCTAGCTTCCAAAGTCTGTTCTAGGATCCTGAAGAGTCCTAAAGTTATTTGCAGAAGGTCTTTTGCAAGATCAGAACTGATGTAATGCTCAACATTTTGAAAATCCCCCACCCCAAGACCACTGTAAGACTCAGTGGTTTATCTTGTCAGTGATTTACTTAGCCCTTGAGTAGCTAGTTATCATAGTGCACTAAAAACAGGTTGAAAAGAAATACAGGATATTGGGTGGACCTTCCTTTTAAGAAAACTTCCCCAATAGAAATGGCTTTCCTCTTTGACAGTGGAAATTTAAGCACAGCTTATGTGATAGAGACTATTGGAAGGCACATGTGTATATTGACTGTGCCTGTGCTTCCAGATTTGCAAAACTGAAGGACATCCTGTTATGGCCAAGAAGTGATGGCTGTTAGGTTCCTCACTGACACAGTCATTTTCAGCACTGCAGCTACACGGTTGCTCCCCCAATACTTCCCACCACTGCAGATATAAGGAGAACCAAGAACAATCTGTCCTAGTTTTGCTCATCCTGGAAGCTTGCCTGGTAGACCCTCTAACATCCTTTCCTTGAGCACATTAGTCGCACTTTCTACCAGGTATTTTCCCCAAAAGCTTTTCCAGTGAGGAAGGGCGTATGTGAGATACCTAATAGGTGGTAAGTTTCAACAGGTTCAGGCTGTTGGCCAGGAGTTTGTGCTGCACTTAAAGATGTCAGGAGATAGCAGAACACCAGGCAGCTTTTTGCTGCAGTGGTTTTGACTTGAAGGTTCATGGTCCACCAGTGTTCTGTAAAATATGAAAGGATGGCCCACAGAAGTGTTACAGAAATATCTATTCCATGTAGATATACTTGCTGTGTTTTAGTGTTCACACATTCACTCCCTTGAAGACAAGGAGGTAAAGTAAGTGTAGGAAAACAGTAGTAATGAATTCATCTCAAAAGTTCAGGCTACTTTTTCTGTAGCTATGGATGAGAGCTCTTATACCAACTCTGTAATGCAGAACAATCCTTGGACTAAGAAACACAGGCAGAGCCTGGGATTAACAAAAAGCCAAAGGCACTTCTTTAGAGCATAATCACAGGTAAACCATTTGTCCTTTTGAACAACCCAGATGGGCCAAGGATCTCATTCAAAGGTCTTGGTGATTTTTTCTTCACTGGTTAATATTTCTATATGTATTGTGAATATAGAACAACTTGCACATAGCATGGGCAGTCTCAGGAGTTAATTGAATGTAGTCCCTGCACTCCTGAAGGGAAGCATTTCAGCATGAGACACCAGTTTAATTTGTGATCATTTCAGATCTGCCATGTTTAGTGAGCAAGAGGGCAGTCTCAAGAGAGTCAGTGGGAAACTTCTGTTTAGATAGCTCTGTCACATACTCTCAGGATGTATTTGACTGAGAAATTAAAGGAGGAATAAGGCAAAAGTTCAGTAAAACAATGATATTCTGGAGGGATGACTGTAACAATGTCATTTTTTCAGTCTTTCTACATAAACTATGGATCTTCATAAGTCCATTTTTCTGCCATTCTGCTAGTTCAGTATTTCTCAGAACTCTGCAGCCACATGAAGTTGATCCAAATGGGTTGATCCCACTATCAGGTGCAATGCCTTCATGCAGCCCTCCCTATGTCCAAGGCTACCAAGCTCCTAATTCTGTAGGACGGACACTCCAAAATCATGACTGCCTAGTGACTGTTGTACTGCTGTCATGAATGCAGCATGCAGTTCTAGAGAACCTGCATGTTGCAGCATTTCCTGGCATCATATTCTGTAGGCACTAGACACCAGTATATCCAGTGAGCTGCAGTACAAAGTCAATTCATGGGAAAAACCTGCATTCCAAACTTTATTCCTTCCAATTCTGGTCCACCAAAAATCACATCTGAAATAAAAAACGATTAGTTAAAAATAATTAATTGCATTTTGTTTTAGCATACATGGACAAATACTGGATAAAAAAAAAAACACATTGTATCTAATAAGTATGTAGCAATATTGGTTTAACTAGGAAAAGATCAAAAGGGATGACCTGTTTATGAAACAAGAACTGCTGAGGTATTCTGCTTTCTTTTAATTATGTCTAGGCAATGTAGCTAGGAATAACAAAGATAAATAAGAGCTATTTTTTATCTAGGTTTGAATAAGTGATGCATGTTTCTTCAGCATGTTTTCTCATTAGGGCTTTCAGCCAGAATATATTCCCATTCTAAATACCAATTTCCCGTTGAATTATTTCAAATAGAAACTGCATGACATGAATGACTTCCCCCCAAATTAAATTACATCCAGGCAAGGAGTTTTACGTATAAGTAAGCATAAATACAGCAATATATATGCATGGGCATGTCATTCATTTTATCAAAAACTTAACTGAGCTTTCTATGTAACTAATGTATATCATTAGCAGTGTTCATGTAGGCATGTAAAAATGGCTCTTTAGGAAGAGACCTGGGTGGATTCCAGCTTACTTAACCCTTAAAATATTACTGATTGGCAGGAAAGAATTGGCATTCTTGATGAGTACAAAAATCAGAAAATTAGGATTGAATTTAAATTGCACAGCATTCAAAGACAAAGAAAATGAGAACTGCTATGGTTATGGAGCTGGACCCATGGGAAGGATCTCCTAGGGCACATGGAGGATGGAGGTACGAGGACGTGGGAGTTCTAATTTTGGCAGGTGATCTGGTGGGAACTGCATTAGCCCCTGCACCCTTGGGGCATGCAGCCAGCCAGTGGTTATTCTGATGAAGGCGAGGAAAAGGGACTGGCTCCTTTTCTTCCAGAGATGAGGGCCCTGCTGAAATCAGTTTGCAATGCTGAGAAGGGATCCTGCTGCCCAGCAAGTGGTCCCAGCCACCTCAAGGCAGCGAATGACAAGAGCAAGGAACCACACAAGAGGGACGAGAGCAGGGGGACAGGGGAGGGCTGCACACAGCCCATCTGCCAGGGGACTGCTCCTTGTAAGCCACCCTGTGCCCTAATGCTCCCATCTGAAAACATCCAGCCATTTCACATGGCATTCTCGAGCAACGGCTCCCTTAATCTCAGTAAAATCTTTAAGGGTTAATGGTTTCCGCTGTGTTCACTGCACTGTGACTGTTTAAATACCCCATACATGTTTTGGCATGTAACCCTGAAAGAAGCTCTGGTCATGTAGCTCACAGGGGCTCACAAGCACTGCCCATTTAACCACATGCCCCTTTGTCCTGTTTCATATGCAGACACAGAAAAGCCATAATACTAATATGTGATTTGTTTTTTGAGTACAGTGTATTGCTCTTTTCTGAAACTTTTTCCTTTTTCTTTCTTTTTTTTTTGTCAACTTTCTGCATTGGCAGAGCATCTTGGGATTGAATTTATGGGTATGGACCAATCATTCCTTATAGCCTGCAGATTTTAGAGCCTGAGAGATAAAAACCTGTTTTGTTTTGTTTTTTCCCTCCACCTCCCCTTTTCAATTCTTAACCAATTTCTTTATGCTTTTGAAGGGATCATACAGCTATAACAACAGCCCTTATCAAAATGTTAGTGGAGATCAGCTCACTAAAATTGTAATAGTAATAGGATATTCCAGATCTAAGGAGATCCTGGAATTACTGAAGTAATTTTAGCGTAGTGTACATTCATTTTTCTGCAGTGTAATTTTGACTAGTTTTGATATTTGCTTTTGCTGACTTCTTCTACAGTTGCCTGATTTCGGAAACACTGAAAGCATTAAGCAAAGTGACTAACTAGTCTATAAAAAAGGATGTTCTGTTAGAGGCACTTAAAATTCTGCAAATTTACAGCTTTGAGCTCTGGTTTCCAAGCAAAGTTTTATGTGTACACACACAACTAGGTATGTAAATAGGATGTATATACACAGGTGTGAATGATATCCATGTATACATATATTTCTAGGTCTGTAAATAAGCACCGAACTGAAAGTTATTTAAGTCCTTAAACGAAGGTTTACAGGAGGTAAACAGATCCTGAAATCAGCAGATATGTTCAGTATTATTTCTGAAAACAAACTCAACAATTGCGCCAAACCAAGAACTTTGGCAGTGGGTAGTATTATTGTGCTACGCCTTAAAGAGAGTAAAAACACATCTTCAGGTCCTCTTCATGAAGAGACTGTACTTACCCCACTAACATTTAGCAAGCAGGAATGTGAATAATGCATCTCTTTAACAGGCTAACTCTTGGAATTCAGGTGAGGTTTAGCATGGAGTCTCCTAAAACTATTGGCAAATGAGAAGAACTAGGCATTGATAATATTCATACAGATTTAGTTCATGTTCTTATTAACAGTGTCCACATAAAATGTCATTAGCTTTAGCTGTGAACTGTGGAGAAACAATAACAAATCTAAATTTAGACCATCTCTCACAACCCAGTTTATTATTATTATCACAACATAATATTAATTCTAAGTCATAAATACTAAATTGTATTAGAAGACACATGGCTACGTTAACATATGAGAAATTACATTAAAATCCTTTAAAAATAACTAACTTGCAGAGCTTGCTTTCAATACCAGTGGAACCATCTCTTGGAAACGAATTCTTTAAAAATTAGAACAAAACCGAAAATCAATACTAAAGACCTGTAAAAAGAAAAGTTTTAATTTAATTTAAGACATTATCAGTTATGTCTAAATTAGGGTGAAATAAAATTAATTACATAATGAGTATGTTTGAAGGGCTGCAGGTAGAGGGGTTTAATATCTTCAAGTCTTAGAACCATGGAATCACGGAATAATCCAAGAGGCCTACTCGAGCCTCTGGGCTGTGGGTGCCACTGCTACAGACACCCAGGAACGCTTGGGGAGGTCCGAGCTCTGCCAGGCCCCCAGAGCTGGCCAGCCCTTCTGGGGATCCACTTCTCCTCCCATTTCGGGGGGGGGGG
>JACDJE010000515.1:459364-472925 GCA_016647715.1 Pavo muticus
TTTTTTTTTTTTTTTTTTTTTTTAATCCCTGAGCATTTCTTCAGTCTTTTTTCCAGTATCAAGCATGCTGTGCCAGGCCTGCAGTTGATTTCTCAACCCTTTAACCTGGTCTTTCCCTGTTTTTCCCCTTCCTCTTTTTGTCCTCATTTGATTTGGATATTCAGCCTTTTCCTCCCTCCCTTTTTTGACTTTCTGTTCTTGGAGTTATTATTTTTTTTCTTTAATACATTTTTGCAGCATCCTAGTTTTACCAAACTCACTTCTTCTCCCCACTCCCTTGTTAATAATCAATGCTATTAATTTTGTCTGACAGTGCTCATGACCTGTTTGCTGGTGTTTTGGTCTACAGTGGGTTTGGCTTGTAGGAAGAATTATTTCTATGGGAAGGTGCATTGTATCAGAGAAATGAAGATTTCTTCTCATTTGGCCATTTGTTGTATGGAAGATTTGCCATCTGTCGTGAATCTCAGCAGTGAGTAGCTGCTTTGAGACTGGAAAAACTTGGAAGGCTAATGCTCAGTTGATCTTTTGAAAATCTCAGCACTGGATATTGGGTATTATCTGTGCTGGCACCTAGCCATGCATCAACAGTTGGCCACAACATTTATTAAATTAATTAACAGCTATTTTAGATAAGTTAATTACAGTGACTGAAACCACATTTCTGAAACAAAAGCTTCAGCAATCCCACCACCATCTTAGCAGTTAGGATAGACGGCAATCACCTTTATTGTCCAAAACTCCACACAAATTCCGGGATTTTAATCCCTTGCTGTTCCTGCTCAGAGTCACAGTACCCTGGCCTCCCTTCTTTCCCAGAAAAGAAAGTAGATGTGGCCCTGCAAGCTGTCACAAATCCCAGTCCTGAGACCTATGGGCACCTTTGTGCCCATAATTTTTAAACTGAACTAAATAAGGACAGGAAACACTCTGGTAGAATGAATGCTCCCTCTGCAGTGAGGAGGGTTTTCTCCTAAGCTGACAGGAAAGGTACCTTTTTTGCTGGTACATTTTTCATTTCTGAGATCAATTATTATATTCCATAATGTCTTATCTCCCGAACTCCTTTAAGCTCCTTTCATGTCAGCATTTAAGAGATGCTGAGCTGACAAAGACTCACAGTATGTGTGAGGGAGCAGCATGTAGAGGTACTCCTTTGTACCACCTGTTGAATTGTCCCACAGATCTTTTATGTTCTTGTTAAGTCTCTCTGGGTAGGAGTAATACTGACATTTATCCCCATGGTAGTGTGGAGCTATGCGGTTTTTATTCATTCATTTATTTGTGATCACCTGTTGGTGATCAGTGCTGCAGTCTGACCTAATGCCAGACCAAATTTTCCAGGGCAGGTTTTTGAGACCGTCAAAAATAAGATTTGAGAAAAACCCAAGCCAGATACACAGTTTTTTTTGCTAAAAACAGGAATGCAAATCTGCATTCATAAAAGCTGTCTCTTGTGTCAACACAGAATGCATGTCTCCATTTCAGAACTTCTTATGTAATGTTTCCCCGGTGCAGTACGCACTGATGCTCTCTGCCAAGAGTGATCAAGGCTGGAATGCAAGAGTAGATCCAATCCAAACATTACTGGTGCTACTAACATCTGTATAATAGTAAAATATGTCTCATGAATGAGATCAGCAAGAAGTTCTCATCACTGAGCAAGTTGCCACTCTAGATAGAGCAGTTCCTTAGCTAGACATGAAGAGATGCAAGTTAAAATGTAACATTTCTCTGATACAAGACACATTTTGTTCTTGATATTGCTGTTTTCTGAGGGGCATGGGAGAAACTTATGACCAAAGCTCAAAATATATATTCATTTCCATTGTAATGTGATTACAAGCCAAGCTCATGTCTCAAATGTAGAAAGGTATTTTGAAATTTCTCCTGTAAAGACAACTGAAATACCAGTTGGCATGCGGGCAGAGGGACATTGGATATGAAAGCAGTCCAAAAAAGATAGCAGGAAAATACATTTATCTAAAAGGTCTATAAAATTGGCCATCATTTCAGCTGTCTTTGCAGAGCAAACTTCCTAAGCATTTGCAGATTTATGTTATTACATTAGTGTGTTGCATTCTTATTTCCAGCAAATGCTGAGTGTTTGTCAATTGTGACATTTTCTCTTAGATTTTATTCTTATTGACTTAAACAAAAAGAGATTACTTTTGACTGTAATTGTACGGATGATCACTCATATTGTGTAAGAGCTTACAGTGTAGTCCTATTCTCCTTGCAGTCAATAATGAGTTTGCCTGAAGTGTAGTAGATGTGTTTCGGTGTGGCTGTGTGAATCTGTGCAGTGGTATGTAGCATGTCAGCTGTTGACAATGTGTTCTTTACCTAGCCATCCTACATGTTGTGACCTTCTCTGTTTTTGTCCCTTTCTAGAAGCTGAGGAACTGTACCAGAAACGGGTGCTGACCATAACTGGCATTTGCATTGCTCTTCTAGTAGTTGGCATCATGTGTGTGGTGGCCTACTGCAAAACCAAGTAAACTTTTCTTTTTTATATCTATGGTTGTTGATCAGGGCTTCTCTGTTGACTGTAGCTTCTACTTCTCTGAGCATAAGGTTTAACTGGGCTTTTCCAGAGTTGAACTGAAGAGACAGCCCAGTGATCAGGGTTCTATGGTTCAAGCAAGGAAGGTGCAGCTCTCCATGTCAATCAGCAATGCAAAAATAAGACAGGTATCTGAAAGATCTCTCACCATTCATATGTGACTCATCAACTTGTAATTCATATATCACACACTCATGTTTATTCCTGGCTGGATGGGAGCAAACCCCAACAGTGGAATCGTGTTGCTAGCCAGCAATAAATCTTAAAGATCAGCCTAGTTTGTTTTTACTCAAGAACAAGATTAAGAGTGCTAAGAGTTACTAAACAGCAAAGGCCAAAGAACCAAGTGTGAAAGTCCTCCCAGTGAAAAAGTAGATGCTTTAATGCATTCCTTGAGTCTCTGTGAATTACTGGGGGTGATTCTCAAACACGCACGAAACATTGTGGACCATAAATTATACTAAACATCAGCAGGATTTGTGCTGCCAAAACTTCTGGTTGCCCTTATAAATCTTCACACCAAAACACAGAAAACCCTTATCATTTGTATATACATGTAGATTTACTGTTGCAAGGCCTGACTAGCAACTGGATTGTTAGTTTTCCTTGTAAGGTCTACCAATAATGAATGCGTTAAGTGCCTGGGGTGGGGGAGATCATTTGCCCCTTCAGAGAGTGCATGCAGCTACACAAATGCAGCACCTACCCACAACCTTTGCGCCAATTGTCAGCTGGGAACTGAGAACCACTGAACGTAAATAAAGAATCAGATCAATTACTCATTTTGGAAATGGCAACAGCCAAACCAGGGTAGCTAAACAAAATATTTTGCGATCCAAAGTTCATTGAAATCAGTAAAGGCATCTCCATGACTTTAAACAAACATTTAATCAGGGTTCTGAGGTACAGTTTTCTATACAAAATATCCCCATAGTGGATGCTGTGTCACAGTCAGTCCCAGATATCAGCAATCACTGTGTCAGCAGTGCACTACATGATATTATGATGTGGAATACTGATATCCAAAATCATAAAACCATGACACACTGCTAGCCAAAACTGAAGTGTTTTCAAACACAGCTGGTTAGAATGAAAGGGAGCTGCCAGTTCATGGCCCTCCAAATGCAACGCTGATACCAGACTGCTATCAGTCAGATGTTCCCCACAGTCCATTTCTTCCTGGTAGACAAAAACCTGGTGGAAATTCTGGGTTGGTGTCAGGAAAACATATCAAATAAAATTAAATGGCTTCAATTTCGTAGGTCTCCTTGCAAGAGATGCTACTGGTCAAATGCTAAGGCAGCATACTTTGGCACTGAGTCTCAATTCAGAAAATCTTCGTTTGCAAGTCATTTGCCTTAGGAAAGGCTCTTCAGAATTAGTGAAGCACATATTAGCATTCCCATTATTCTTTCTCCTCGGTTTCCTGGAAGAATATGTTTTTTTAGCTAGTGTTCTTTTACTAGAGGACAGATGGCACACGTGGAAGTACACAAAATGAAAATATAATGATCACTGAAGTTGGGAAGTAATGTGGATACATTACAGGGGTAGATTCCAAAGCAGTAAGTGCCAGGATATCAGCCCCATAGACACTGAATAGAAACTCCCTCAAAAACTCACTTTATCTACCAATTCAGGGGACTTAGGTCATCCTCAGGTACCATCAACACAGCTCCAAGGTCTCATGAAAGGGTACTGTGAAATCAAGTTAAACTCGTCTTTGCAACTTCTCCGCCCATGCTGGCCTTTTGTTAACTGCTCAGATACCTCTCTGCCATGAATTCTCCATTCACCTTAACCATCCTAACATGATGCCTGGGGAGCTGTGACTTAGTTATTCTCCAGACACAAAGCCCATGTGGACCTGGGACTGTGTCCTGCTGAGACAGGTGCATTTCCCAGGCAGCTGTGTCTGCTTACACCATTTATATGGAGTGACATAAATCAAATGTCTTCTGCTATCCAGGCACAGACATACGCTTAGAATATTTAAAATGCGGTGTGTCAAGCTATTCGTCTTTAAGCTTCCCTGGATATCAAGCTTTAATATATTGTTCCCCCCACCCCCCTCCTTTTTGGGAAACTTGAAATCATCCCCTTGAGTTCAAAACAGGATTGAAAATGTTTATGTCTTACACTATCCTATCCCACCAAAAATATCTGTACTTCTGCATGCAGCTTAGGGAATTGAGAGTATTTCAGCTGTTACCACAGCCAAGATCATATGCGCTCTGCAGTGTATTGGAGCTTGCATCCTCCCTTCACTTTCCTGGATTCTGTGGCAGGATGGTGGATGTTCTCCAGTATAATCAAGCAAAACTAGGGATAAATTAAGCCTGAAATTGAATAGCAGTCTCCCTGATCATTTATTCTGGTGTTTAGTGCATTCTCTGTAGCCTTCATAGCACCAGGTTTTAGTATGCTGCAAGGTTTGTTACTGTCAGCTCATAGTGATGTCCTGAAAAGTTCTTTTGAGGAGTACTGAAGGGATCAGCAACTAGGGAAGGAGCAGCTGAAGATAAGGCACAATAAAATTGTCTGAATCAGCCAAAGACCATGATGTTAGTAAAAAATACTGATGGTTCTCTTGAATGTATTAACAACCCTGGCATCTGCCTGGTAATCACTAGGTTCCAGAGTTAATCTGATGTTGCTGTAATGAAACCTTCCAGAGCTGCTAGGATGGCTGCAGTCTCAGGCATACCTCATATACACGCTCACTTAGTACTCTTTCTGAGGCTTTCTCTGCACTCTTGACTTCTTTAACACTTCTGTATATATGGGGTATGTATGGGATAAGGATATGAATCCCACAAAAAAATACGTAACTGCAGTATCACAAATTAGCCCCAATCTTGGCAATGCTTTTAAACTTTGCCACTGTTAGACACATCAGCCTGCCTGTGAAACAAAGGCAGTGCCAAAGAGAAAGCAGAAAGCAGGCCACTGGTACGCATTGCCACTACTGCCGACAGCCACGGGCTAGCCCTGAGGTGGAGGCCATCCTATGCAGGGTGGCAGCTTCCTGAGTGGCAGGGAGCTGTCAGAAGCCTGATCGTGGCTGTGGGGCAGTGGCAAGGCGATGGGGTTAAAATCCTTCCTCCTTCCCTTTGGAGCGCAGCAAAGAGCTTCTTTTGAGACAGAGCGTGGCTTGGAAATGGCCTCTTTCTCCCTTACACATTTTCCTGTCCCCCTGTGGCCTGCTGACTGCTAGATGGGTGCCCATACATCTCTCCCTTCTGCAGGTCCCTACAGCTCCATCTGCAATTAGTGTTGTGATCTTAGGAGTGACTCTGAGATCTTGCAGCGGTGGGGAAAGTTCTGGCAAGAGAGAGTATTTATATTATTGTTATCATCATCGTCGTCGTGCTGAAAGATGCAGCTGCTTTGCTTTTGACTATTAAAACCATTTCCGTGTTTCATGTACAGGAAGCAGAGGAAAAAGCTGCATGACCGCCTTCGGCAGAGCCTTCGCTCAGAGAGGAACAATGTGATGAACATGGCGAATGGGCCACACCACCCCAACCCACCACCAGACAATGTCCAACTGGTGAATGTAGGTTTTACTGCCCACATTTCAGCCTAGTTTGCCAGTGCCATGGCAACTGCCATCCACAATATGAAGTCATGCTTCAGGCTCCTCAACTCTGTGCGTTTCCAAGGAGCAGTGCTAGTTGTGATGCCCACTCCAGTTCTCCGCTCCAGTGAAACAGCAGTGCAAGGCTTTTTACACAAAGAGAGTGGAAAGAGTTAGGCACTATCAACTTCTGCAGCAGCTTAAGATGAAAAGTTGGTGAAGAGTTAGGAAAAAAAGCAGCCTCATGGATAAAAGTCTGAGTGAGTCCTCCCCTGGACAATACACTTGCTGGGGATACGTGGCTTGGGCCAATAATCCACAGGTATCCCCTTTCCTTTTGTCAGAGCACAATGTGGAGAGAGCCATTCAGCATCTAAACCTTTATCCAAGCCCCTGGTTCTGTTAAGGCTGCTAGCCTTAGCTAGGGCCAAGAAACATTTTTAGAAGAGCTCAGTTTGTAATATTTCCCCTCAAAAAAACTAAATCCATGCTCATATTTTAAGAGAGGGGAAACAAGGAGTTTACTTTGAGGAAAATGGAGGTTACTACAGTAACTGCCCCTCTGGTGAGATCAGTAGGGCTCCAAGCATTTTGTTCAGGAGATTGAGCCTCCAGCTCCGTCTCATAAGCCTTTGGGTCATTCTGTCAGTCATTCCTTGTGCTGCAGCCATTGGCACTGAAAATAGCTATTTTCTGTCCAGATATCTATAGTGCAATGAACAATTGCCACTGTTAATTATCTACTGCTGTCTTGTCCATCAGACATCTGGTACCAATGTGTGGATTACCCTTCTAGGTCTCTGTCTGTGAGGATTTTTCATTTATTTCCTATATATGTATGTTGTTTATGGCCTGATTGTGATGCAGCCTTTTGCTAATTTTCTTATTTCTTTCCTTCTGTTTTGATGTTAGATGTGATATGTGTACATGAAAGTGCTTGAGTGTGTTAGTGCAGTTTCTGCCTGTATTTGGGTGAGAAAGTTTGTGCTCGTGTGTATGTAACTATGTCTGAAGATGTGCTGTAAATTCCATTTTTTAAACTTGACATTTGTATATTGTTTTTTTATAGCAGTATGTTTCAAAAAACATAATCTCCAGTGAACGTGTCATTGAGCGAGAAACAGAGACCTCATTTTCCACAAGCCACTACACCTCAACAACACATCACTCCACGACAGTCACCCAGACGCCTAGCCACAGGTACTAGATTGCGAAGTAAAACAGCACCTGTACTATCATCCTGTTGTTGCAGTGAAACAGAAAAAATGTTTTAAAAAAAAAAAAAGAAAGAAAGAAAAAGAGAAAGAGAAAGAAAAAGAGAAAGACAAAGAAGAAGAAAAAGAAAAAGAAATACCTAAGCTCCATTTATAGTGTTTTCATTTTATGACTGTGATGTCACATCACCTAGATAATTATCTTCCCAGGAATTCACAAAATGTTTTATTGACTGAATGCCATTCCAGTATTTTTAGGGTGAATTTCAGTATACGCCAATTGCTAAATCAGTGACAGCTCTTTTTTTTAAAGACCAGCCTCCACTACTGGAGACAGGAATGCCCTTCTTCTTTCCTTTACCCGCACATGAAAAATGATGTCGGTGTACATGGATTCCTATAATTCAAAAAAAATTACCAGCCCCAAGGCTGTGCTGCACATCCAGAGCTGCATCAGAATCCTTGCTTTCCCCTGATTAAACTTCTCCTCATCTCACACTGCTCCCTTTTCATCCTTTCCTCCAGCTGGAGTAACGGCCATACCGAAAGCATTCTCTCCGAAAGCCACTCCGTGCTCGTCAGCTCCTCAGTGGAGAATAGCAGGCACACCAGCCCATCAGGGCCACGAGGCCGCCTCAATGGCATTGGTGGGCCACGGGAAGGCAACAGCTTCCTCCGGCATGCAAGAGAGACCCCTGACTCCTACCGAGACTCTCCTCACAGTGAAAGGTACCACACACCACCTACCTCACTGCTTCCAGCTGGCAGGGTCTCCCCGAGGGTTTCCTAGCTTGGGACCATAGGAGGAAACCCAACAGCAATGTTCACGTAGGGCATACCTTCCCTCTTTCATCTCTCAGATGGAGACCTTGGTAGTAGTTTGAAGTCTTGGAAAAGCAATTCTTCCCTTCCTGCTTCTTTTCCTTATAGCTGCAGTTCACATTTGAATAAGCACCATCAAAGTAATTTTTAAGAAATTTTCAGTGTGAGGTAAAAAGGGATTTCTGACTGATTCTTGGTTACTGAGGAATTTTATCAGACACAAAAGATGGGGAGAAAGGAATGTATTGAACCTTAAGAGGGTGACAAGTACTTCTAAGAGTACAGATATTCATCTGCCATCTACTTTCTGGAGGATTCCAGATCCCAAACCCAGTATCTCTTTTGAAAATTCCCCTTGACATTTTATTAAATAAAAGCAAAGAACACAAACTGTAAGCCATAAGAACCGAGGTCATTATTAGATCAAGAGTAGCCAGAGGCGCAGCTGGCCAAGTTTTTTACAAAGGAGTAATTTTTTTCTCTGGAAGACTGATTTTTCAAAACCTAAGTAAGTTCTGCTTTAAAGTGAACTAGTTGTAAGAAAATTTTCACTGAAAAATGTTTCTGGGTTTGAGGCTGAGAAACAGAAAGACTGAGGAGAAACAAGACATTTGAAGAGAGCTTTTCTCCCAGTAATCAAAGACTGAAGAGAAAAAAAACAAATGGTTACTAGACCAATTCTCTGAGCACTGTGAAATCACATGGGGTTTTGATATCGTGGGTTGTCCGTGATGTCAAAAATGCAGCCAGGCAATCCACAGGGAGACTAATTTGTGTAGGAGACTTATTGTGGTTTCCAGAAAAATGAATGTGCATGTACAGCAAAAGCCATTTCAGTGGTACTGCTGCTACACAAAGAACAATTGCTTAGCAGCAGGACAGTGGACCACAGATAAGGGCCCTCTGAACATGATTTGTGGGGCCACAAAGGACAGCAAACTGTCTCTCTGATATAAAATTTATCTGGAATTTGCCGTGCAATTCAGTTTTCAGGATAGGTGGCTCACACGACATAAACAGCCACGGCACCAATCCAGCAGAGTATTTACTCAGGATTAATTTTTAACTGTGTGAGTAGCCCCATTAAAATCAGTGGAATCACTCATGCAGGGTGAAGCTCGATGTGTGCTTTGCAGGATGAGGACCTACGGTATTAAACACTGCACTGTCCCCTACCTAGGGGTGCACTGCCACATGCCCACCAGCGGCATGTAATGCAGCCTTGTGTATTGGAACATACATATATGGAAGCACAGATCATTCTGCATTCCCATGCCAATGGCCTTGGACATGTGGAGTCATACCCTAACACATGCTGCACATACTGTAGGGGGAGAAGGAGGTGTTTTCAGAGAGAATTAATAAGGTGTTTTGTCAGTGATGGTGTTTCTTCAAGATTACACTACAGGTGAAATCGAGCAACATTTCTGTGATAATTCACCATGCACTGGTGGCATAGCCTGCACCTGAAATGGTTGTGAATTTGGCATGGCAAAAATAGTTCCCCAGGCTTTAATTAGGCCTCTTCTATTTCTAGCAAGCAGGAAATATGTGGCAGATGATTTCTGAGGGATGGATTGTATGCATGTGTATATAAGGGAGAAAATGAGAGTTATTTGCAACTAAAAATGATTCTGAAACATAAAGGAGCATATGAGCTGACAAATGACTTCCTGAAGCAATCAAATGTTGAATTAGCAAATCAAGCCTGTGCGTGTCCATCCTCCAGGCCCCCAGCTCCCTCACAATCTTGAAATGAAATGGAACAGACTTTAAGAGGATCTCTTTTGTGTGGCCCTATTCTTCTGTTGTATACCATGCCATGACCATGAACAGAGGCCTCAAGCATGTGTATTTTATAAAGTCCTTAGCCATCTGACAGGAGAGGGGCTTGTAAAATACCGTCTCTGCATGACAAGCTGGACCATATGGTGAAGTTACCAGCACATAACTGGTTAATTGGCTGAATGTGTATGCATTCTAATCCCTTTTCACTGAGCCAGTATGGTTGGCCAGAAAGCTGGATAAATCCATCACCTTTTAACCTTCCTTTCAGGATGGGCTAGAGCTGCCTGTATTCAGCACCTGCATCTCAGCTTGAGGACAGCAGCTTCTTAGTGCTATCTCATTATACTGTGTGGAACTACGCCAGAAACATGTGAATGCATGACATACCAGCATGAGTAATTTACACTGATGGAAGTGTTCACATACATTGCACTGAACGCTTTTAACTAAGTACATTAACAGTACCAGATCAGCTAAACTCCAGTGTGTCAAAGCTGTACCAGCTGGAGAGGTAGAAAGGCTTCAGTTTTTCCAACAACACCTATTTTAAAAAGTGAAAGAGATAAAAAGCTCACTAATGCAAGGAGAAATAAATAACAATTTCATTCATTCAGTGCACAGACCTATTAATTTCCATCTGCTCTCACTTGCAACCAGCTTGATTAATTCCCATGTATTCCAGATTTGGGGTTTTTTTTCCTCCTGTTCCTCAGCTGATGTAAATCATGTACTTCTACTGAAACAGATTTACCCCACTTTGTCACATCTGTTCAGTGTCTGTACTGGTTTCTCTTATCCAATAACTCTTTGTTTCAAACAACAGGAATATGTTGAACTGAGTCACAAGTTGGATAAGAAAGTTTGATTCAGATTTATTTTGGTACTTTTGGACTCAGATTGATAAACCACAAATGAACTTCATCAACCGCAGCCATATAACTTATCTCAGTCGGCCTATCTAAGAGAAGGAGATACGTTTGGACAGAGCTGAAACTCAAGCACGTGAACACAAGATAAGACCAAAAAGCAAATCCAAACCATGCAAAATGTCATGCTGGACATTGCTCCCTCAATCAAGAAGTTTCAGGCTGATCCTCATGAATCAGTGTGACCTCATAGCATCACACGGAGCTCCACTGATCCAAACAAGCTCAAAGTCCTCTTCCTTTGAGACAAGCAGTGTGGCAGCATGAGAGCTTCACTTTTATATATCACCGTTGACCACACTCCATCCTACAAAAACTGAAGAAGGAACAGGTGCAAATTTTGCAGAGCAACCATTATCAGTAAGCCACGCTGTCCTCTATCAGCATTTGTTCCCAGGTGAGGACAGCTAAAGCATCATATTTAGACTTATAAATTACATATTATAGACTTATACTACAGCCAGAGCCTTGTGTCTGAAGGTTGGATACGGTCAAAATAGGCAAAAAGAAAAAAGAAAAAAAAAAAAAACATATGCTAATATGTAATAATGACATTAGTTTGAAAAATAATAATAATTTTAATCCTGCAAAACCCAAAGTAAAAGTTGTAAGGATTATACTGCACCAAGTCAAAAGCTATCATTAAACAAACAAACAAAAAAAAAGAAGCATTTAGATCATTTAGATGTTCTGTGTTGTTTCAAAACAGAGGCAGTGTTGTAAGACAGTAGCTGCAATGTGGAGGTAATTTAACAAGTGCTCAGATAGATGCAGTGCCTGTTGCAGCTTGCTGGGGTGAGGAATGTAAACTTGCTTTTGAAATACTTGAGCCCCTGTGCTGTCTAGTGTCCACCTTTGTAATTAGACAAGTTTGCATGCTGGATTCCTGGGCTTGCCTCAGGCACTGAGCAGTCATATTTCTTTGCAGGTAGGCCAGTCTACCAGGGAGGCTAGCTGCCAGTGCATGGAGCAGCACAAAGCTCTCACTATCCCTAGTGATTAAAATTAACAGAATGTTGCTCCTGATGTTGTCCAGAATTTGCTTTCCTCCTTAGCCTGAGACAGTCTGGTTGCTGGAAGAGGGTGAAGCTGCAAGAGGACTGTCCCTCAAATCCTTTCCTTTCTTTCCTCATTTGTATGCACCCCCGATTCTACCAGAAGTGAGTGTGGCAGACGTTTGAAAAAATACTTGCAAAGCCATTTTATTTCTGGCAGTTCCCATATCTCTGATTCCCGTTCCTGGATTCATTCCAGGAAATTATTCTGGCAAATAATTTACAGTATCTCCATGGATGTTTGGAGGTGAATAGTTCTGGGGGCTTTGCTCTGTTCCTCCTGCTCTGAAGCATTTTTCACCATAGTTCCAGAAGTCAGAGGTTTTATAGTCTCATATGATGTAAGACTAATAGCAAAAAGAATGTCTCAACACTAAGGATACAGATGAGGATGGTGAGGCTCCTCAGTGGTTCTCCGCCCTATTCTCCACAGCCCTCATGAGCAGCCATGTTCATGTGTCATTGCTTGTGTCTGCAACCTTCTCCCATCTCTTTTTGTCAGGTATGTCTCAGCTATGACCACACCAGCTCGCATGTCACCCGTTGATTTCCACACTCCAACTTCTCCCAGGTCCCCTCCATCTGAAATGTCACCACCAGTTTCCAGCTTGACCATCTCCATCCCTTCAGTGGCCGTGAGTCCCTTCATGGATGAGGAGAGACCACTGCTGTTAGTGACCCCGCCACGGCTGCGTGAGAAGTACGACAACCACCTTCAGCAATTCAGCTCCTTCCACAATAATCCCACCCATGAGAGCAACAGTCTGCCACCCAGTCCTCTGAGGATAGTGGAGGATGAGGAGTATGAGACCACACAGGAGTACGAACCAGCACAGGAGCCTCCAAAGAAACTCACCAACAGCCGGAGGGTGAAAAGAACAAAGCCCAATGGCCATATTTCCAGCAGGGTAGAAGTGGACTCCGACACAAGCTCTCAGAGCACTAGCTCTGAGAGCGAAACAGAAGATGAAAGAATAGGTGAGGATACACCATTTCTTAGCATACAAAATCCCATGGCAACCAGTCTGGAGCCGGCCGCTGCATATCGGCTGGCTGAGAGCAGGACTAACCCAGCAAATCGCTTCTCCACACCAGAAGAGTTGCAAGCAAGGTTGTCCAGTGTAATAGCTAACCAAGACCCTATTGCTGTATAAGACATAAACAAAACACATAGATTCACATGTAAAACTTTATTTTATATAATGAAGTATTCCACCTTTAAATTAAACAATTTATTTTATTTTAGCAATTCCGCTGATAGAAAACAAGAGAGGAAAAAGAAACTTTTATAAATTAAGTATACGTATGTACAAATGTGTTATGTGCCATATGTAGCAATTTTTTACAGTATTTCCAAAATGGGGAAGATATCAATGGTGCCTTTATGTTATGTTATGTTGAGAGCAAGTTTTGTACAGCTACAATGATTGCTGTCCCATAGTATTTTGCAAAACCTTCTAGCCCTCAGTTGTTCTGGCTTTTTTGTGCACTGCATTATAATGACTGGATGTATGATTTGCAAGAATTGCAGAAGTCCCCATTTGCTTGTTGTGGAATCCCCAGATCAAAAAGCCCTGTTATGGCACTCCCACCCTATCCACTTCACCAGA
>JACDJE010000515.1:472930-486023 GCA_016647715.1 Pavo muticus
AAAGCTGAAAAAATAACGAAAAAAAGCCTGTTTTCTTCTACAAGGCATTTTATTTGCTGTCCGTATATGAAAAGAGTTTTGTCTGCTCTCTGTCAGCCAAAAGGTTTGCTTCGTTGAGCACTGGGGTAATAGTAGATCCAACAGCATGCTACTATTAATTACAGCAGGATAACAAACAAAACAAAAAAAAAAACCTGCATTAAGTAATGTTACTTATAGAAAGAAAGTAATACTGTGATTTTAAACCAAATATATTATTAATCAGAGGTCAGCTTGTAATCACTAAGAGCTGCCATTTCATTATTTTCCAGATATTAATTGTTCTAGTTATCCCTTAGAAAATGGGTTTAGGTTAGCTGAGGCTTTGAACCCAATACTCTATTTAAAATATAAAAAATTAAAAAAAAAATAAAAAAATAAAAGAAAAAAAAAAGATTTATATTAGTTTAAGTTAATGGGGCAAATATTATAGCAGATATCTGTAACGAAGCAAGGAAGAGATCTAGCTGGAAAACAAATGCCACTAATAAAAGTGCAATCAGTTTTCACCTCTATTTTTTAATGTTGATTTTTAAAAGATGATTTATTCCTTTTTTTCCCCTCAATTTTCTCCCTTTTCTTCTCCTCCTCAAAAAGAACCCTGTTAAGCTTCTAGCAATACCTTGTTAGCATTGCTTTTAGAGTAAGGGTTGTTCTTGGACGCAGAAATTACTTTCAGGGAAGAATTTATCTGCTGGATGGTTTAAAGTGGTAGGAAGTAGGAAGGACATAGCAAAAGCATGGAGTTCATTTCTAGCTGCTTTTATTGACTCTATTGTTCAGGATGGAGGAAACAAGGCTGATGCAAATCCATTTATGAAGTCAAGCACATGATTTGGGTTACAGCCGTACTATGCGTGGCTATTAGATATGAATGTCTATATAGACAGTGATGGCCTTGAAGTCTTTGACTAGTAGTGAACAAGAGTGCTGTCAGTGCTGGAGCTGTTGCATCCGTTCAGACAGAAGCAAATGGCCTCTTTTGCACTGAATTCCTATCAGTTTAGTCAGGGTCACTCTGCCTCTTCTCTTCTTTTGATTTTTGTTGTGTTCAGTTGGCACAGCATAGACTCAGGATTGATGTGGAAAACAAATGTTTTTCCTAGACTCCGGGGATTCTGAAAATGAGAACATGTGTTCTACAGGTATTACTGGACTCTAAATAAAGAGCCATGTCAAGAGAACAAGAATTTCAGCCAAACTACACTCATCCTTTGGGCCACGTCCTGGTCCCAGTTAAATGAAGAGAAATAAGTCAAAGAAATTTTGTGATACGTAAACCCAAGGAACTAAAGTCCTGACTCAGTAAATTGTTCAAGCATATGCTTATGCTAATCCCAGCAAAAGTTATCTTCAGCATGTGCTAGACTCCCATTGATGCATCCGGTGTATTCATAAAGTTAAGCATGTGCTTGAGAGTTTTGCTGAATACAATGTCCTATTGGTTTGAGACCTGAAAGCAAAGTCTAGTAAATGAAGCTCTTTATCAGGAGGATGAAAATTAGCTAGTTTCTCATGGTAGAGATGAAGTACATCACACTATTAAGAATATGGAGGAATCCATCTAAACACCATATTCAACTGAAGAGGAACAATAAACTTAGAAAAGGCGGAAAATGATGACAAAGTTGGGTGCTAGGATGTTGGTGGTAGAAGCGAAAGATCAGAAAGCTAGTACAGCTTTGGGCTACCCGGTGGCTGAAATAGCACTGCTTATTTGAGAAGTCTATGGCATATGGCAAAGCTTGGCAACTACAAACTGTCTGGACTCAAGTCCCCTTTGCCATTTTTTCCCTAGCTGGCATGTACTTGAACACACTTTGCCTTTGCAGACCAGAACAAAAGCTCTGTACAAATTCTATATACCATACTCTCATTTTCATCCCCTTAGTCATGCCTATTTATCTGCAGTCCCATGCAGCAGTAACTCCATCTCCCCAGTAACTGCAGCTCAGTAGCACAGAGGGCCAGGTGAACTTTCCTTATGCAGACCACCAGTTTCCAAAGGATTTGCGCTCTTGAGTTTCCAGAGGCACTTGAATTCCTATTCTTTCAGTAAGGCTTCTGATACAGCAACAACCTTGCAAGACAGACAAGGCAGAAAAAAGAGAGCAGAGGAACAAGAGATTTGTCCCCAAATCACCCAGTTTAATGGCAGAATAGAGATTATAATGCAGGGCTTTCGTAATCTCCTCCAGAATAGATTACCTACAAGGCCAGCTCACACACAGGGGTCTGTGATACCCCATATAGATTAATCAGGAAGGAAAGGTAGCTTGCTTTGGAGTAAATTATTTGACTACCAAATAAGGTCAGTACAAAAGGAAGCAGCAATCGCGTGCCTGGGAGCTGGATGCGCAAGATTTATTCAGTGTGGATCTAGGGGAAAATGTCACATCTCTTCTGTTGCAGTGCCTCAAAGTGTTGTGCAGTCTCTGCTCCACCCCCAGATACATACAGTAGTGTGTTGTAGAGTAAGCATGAAATTAGGCTGGGGACTTCACATGGACCTAAGAACAAGAAAATACAATTGGGGATATGGCTGCCTAAGCCCTTAGGTCTTTGGGGAGAACTCAGCCTTACAGCACAACTCATGCAACAGTGAGTTATGGGAGTTGCCCTGGCTTGGCACTCACAGAAGTGGGAGCAGGACACAGCCTCTCCCCTCTGGACTTGTTTTTAGCATACTGTGAGGATGGTAGGCATCGTCCACATCAGACAAGTCCATACCCCAAAGTTAGCAAGTCTACGTGGCCACAGGTTCTGCCAGCGGGCTGCAGCCATCTCCTGCTGGCCTAGGTGCTGTGGACTGCAGCAATGCAGAGCAGAGCCAGCAAGTGCCTACGGGGAAGGCAATCTCCCCTGGGGGATGTTCACTTCATTACCCGGACCTCTGAGCTAGGCAGTCTCAACATACTTGTGCCAAGTTGTTCAGATTGTCCTCATTTATTTCCATGCCATTTAATTTGAGCTGTGAGCTTTCCCTGAGTGTTTATTTATATGCAGAAGTTCTCCAGGATAAAAGGCTTCCTTTAAGGGTATATATATGGAAGATGTTGTTCACAGCCTGGTGCAGCCTGCCTGTTCAGCTGGTGTAGAACATTACGGCTCCACAGAAGTTTTATCATAACAGAGAAAAACCTACTCCCTCTTCCTGGCCCACATATTCCCTTCCTCACTTGAGCCACCCCAGCACCCCCAGATTTGAGAGATAATCACTGCCTTTATCAGGAACCAGGGAAGCTCAGTCCTCCAAAAAAATACTGCATCTCTCTGCTTCTCTCACACACACCATAAGCAGTTACCTGAACATCCAGGATAGCAAACTTGTGTTCCTTCAAAGAACACATCTCAACCTGTTGGACACTTCCTGGCTCTGCAGTGTGGCTACATACCATCAGCTGGGACTTACTTCTAGTAAGAAACAAAAAAAGCACCTATGAAATGCTGCAGAGAAGGGCAGACAAAGAACATGGCCAATTATCATCATTTGTAATTCTCTATTCTACTGTAAATACATCTTGTACATACTTGGATGTTTTCATCATTTACTGTCTTTATGGATTATGTGTTAAATAAGACTCTCTTAGTTTATTGTGTAACACTGTAAATAACATAACGTCCTTTATTATTTATGCATAGTCATCTAACATGCGGAGAAAGTTATCCTCATATTATTTTAAGATATATGTCAAAAATATGTTGCATTTTTCTTTTTGCTTTGAAAAAAAATTGTAATATATCCTCTTTTTCCCCTCTTTTCCTTTAAAAGAAAAAAGAATGCTAATTTATTGTTCAGGAGAGAAAGGGGATGTAACTGAAAGGCAAACTGTTCAAAGAACATGCTATGGAAGCCACAAGCTACTGATAAACTAAAGAATTTATTATCCCAAATACAGCAATAAGTAATTGTTGATTTATTAAGGTTTTGTTATTCATTTTAAGTAAAAGAGGTGCTGGATTAAATTGCTCATGTGTTGTACTGGCGCAGCTGCTCAGCAGACTGTGTCAGGTCACTAGCCACCATCTTTCTGGATTCAAGTGTTATCATAAAAATCTTGTTTTGCCTAGTTCTAGGTCTGCTCTGGAGGCTTTATGCATTGTGGGCCACTGTTCCCTGTGTTTTCTAATTTTTCCTATGGAGGTCTCTGGCAGACATTTCTGTTCCTAGGTAAAACAATCTAAGTTTCTTAAATTAGAGTGATTAGATTTACCATGACCATTGTTACCAAGGTGGGGTGGCAGGGGAGGTGGGAGAGTGGGGGCTGCTCTGTGAATGTCATCTCAATGCTCAGCAACAGTCAAAATAAACAAAACAGATGCTAGGAATTATCACAGGGCATCGCCATAACAGTATAAATTCATGTTTAAATGTTATCAGTGGTTCTGGTCTTCTTGTCTCAGAATAGAAATAATATGATTGGGAATGGTTTGGGGGGCGAGAAGTGTGGACAAATACCTGGAGACAGTGTGATTCATGGGACATTGAGAAAACTTGGACTTGCTAGGCTGGAAGAAAGGACAGCTAAGGAGTGGTATCACAAAGATCTATAAGAACATATTTATCCTGTAGAGAATAGGAAAGGACTGGTTGTTCAGTATCTTTTCCAATACAACTGAGGTACCCGAGGTATCAAACAAAATTTGGGTACCATATTCAAAAAGATATGGTTTTTCACACGAGGAATAGAGAGAACTCCTTGCTGCAAGAGGTAGTGGATCTATAACGTTTCCATGGTCTTAAGAGGGGCCCAGATCTCAGACAGTAATCCAGTGGGAATTACTAAACACACAGAAAGCACATGAGCTTTGGGAAATATCTAAACTGAAAATAAGTGGACATTATGTAATCATAGAATCATAGAATGGTTTGGGTTGGAAGGAACCTTTAAGATCATCTAGTTCCAACCCCCCTGCTATAGGCAAGGACACCTCCCACTAGATCAGGTTGCTCAAAGTCCCATCCAGCCTGGCCTTGAATGCCTCCAGGGAGGGGGACACCCACAACCTCTCCGGGCAACCAGTTCCAGTCTCTCACCGCCCTCACAGTAAAGAATTTCTTCCTAATATCTCCTAATATTTCTTCCTAATAGTTTAAATCTACCCTCCTCTAGTTTAAAACCATTTCCACTTGTCCTGTTGCTACCTGCCCTTATAAAAAGTCCCTTCCCAGCTTTCCTGTAGGACCCCTTCAGGTATTGGAAGACCCCCTTGCAGGCCCCCCCGGAGCCTTCTCTTCTTTAGGCTGAAGAACCCATTGCAGGCTGCTGAAGTGGGAATGAGTTGCTCTGAGAAGCCAATCTCCTCCTCAGGGACTCTCACAAGCCTTTCTTGAGTAGGAGAGGAAGCGAGAGGATTTATGAAGAACTGAAGTTTAACATGGGAACCACTCAGAATTAAAGGAACTAAGGACTTAATATCATGTTTGACGCAGACCATATTTAAAGTGCTTTAGGAACCCCACTCATTTGTGTCCCAAATGAATGTTCTTGCAAAAATGTTGTTCTTCACTCCATGCTGTCTTTAACCTATCATCTTTCTCTGTCATCTCCTGCCTCTGAGCTTCTCCACAAGTTCTGAATGCAGATGATCTCAGAACAAGAGAGCAAGAAATACTCTCTCCTCATTTCTGCAGCATAAAGCAGGGTATGCTGCTAGCATGCAAATTCTACTTAGTTACGAACCAGGGATTTGGACAACACATTTCCTAAGCTAGTTCTGTCTGTCTCAGCTACAGATGGGAGGAATAAAACTATTTTGAATGCCTAAAGACATTGGTTGCTGCTAGTCAATCTGTAGCCAGAGTGTGTAGCCCAAGCAAGTTAATACAGGCTGTTTTCAGGTACAAGTAGAGAAACTATTCTTTAGTGACAATAGACCCTAAATAATGCCCCCTGGGAACACTTCACAGCTCATTTTACCATTCTGAAACAAGACAGGGTGTTGGGAATTTCTGATTCCAGAGTGTCTCTTCTGCTTGATGCTGTGATGCCATGATGGGGTCATTACAGATTCGCCCTTATGAGTAAGGTTCTACTGATTGCAAAATTATTCCTAATGTCTCCAGACTAAGCCTGACAGAGCAAATGATATGAATCACTGGTGGAGTTAAAGGCAGTTTTCACACCTCCCAGCAACAAATTGCTGGAAAGTTGTCAGGCCTAAGCACACCTAGGATTGCTGTGATGTCAATGACATACAGCAGAATACATCTCTCTCCAGCAGGGGGTATTTAGAGTTCTGCACTGCAGAGACTGACTGAGCCCAAGACAAAGATGTCAATATGAACAGAATTTCCCTTCCAAGCTAGACCTCACTCTTTAAGCCCTTAGTTCCAAGAAATAACCCAGCACCAACTTTAATTGGAAGCTGGGTTCTTAATGGCAGCTACTGCTGAAGTTTTCATTTTATTTCTTCCCCTTGGGGATAGCAAGAGATTTCCCTGCACTGGATGCGATGCCCTGGCAACTCAGGAGAGAGGAACCCTGGCAGCAGTACATAGAAATCACACAAAGTAAGCCCAGCTCTTCTGATGACAGCAGCAGAGGAGGTGGCAAGGGAGTCATTGCAATGTTACATGCTCTTCAGCTGGTAGGGAGTACAGCAATTGTTAACAACTGATTAAATCATTACTCTGCTAATGGCCAATTTGGAACCAAGCTTCAGCAACCAAACATTGTGTGGGAGGTATTTTAACTTACCCTGCACATTGCTGTGGACAATTGGGTGATATGTTCTCTGAGTGTACACACACATACACAGTCTCCCAATTTACTGTAATGATTTCCTGATGTTTGGTGCATGCTCAGTGAAGGAAAGGAAAAATGCTTCAATAAGGCCAATGAACAGCTGCAAAACTGTCTACATCCAGGAGGAAACACCTTTGGCACTGCAGAGGAAAAAAAATATGAGGGTGGTAGTTGACCTGTACAGCTGTGAAGAGATTGGAAGGGAATGCCTACTTCCTCCCTCATTGGGTAGACTGGATCATATCTTGCAGAGAAGTTCTCGATAGGGCCAGGACTGAGATGGGACTGGTGTGATAGAGGAGTGAAGGGACTCAGCCTAATGCTAAGGGTGGCAGTATACCTTTCATTTTATTGAAATAACTCAAGGTAAAAAGAATTCATCCAAAACAGAATTACTGAAGACACCCAAGTAACGGGCTCGTGGACCTCTCTATCAGCAGCAAAGAGAGAAACGTCAGAAGAACAATTCTCCCTTGCGTTCTGGATCTCAGGAGGTTCCAGTCTTGAGGTCCGCATTGTACACTAACAGCCCCAAAGCCAAGGGTAAGATGAGTCAAACCCTCCACAGGAATAGAAAATAAGCTGCAAAATGTGTATGAGCAGAGTAAGATACTTGTGCTTACAGACTCATTCCTGGAAAGAGCAGAAGGAGCTACTAATGCTGTGAAAGCAGTAACTCAAAACTATAATAAATAAAGGCCATTTCCATGAATGTCACAGTAAAAATTCAGGAGCTTGCAATTCAGCATCCAGTTTTAAAAACACTGCCTAGGAAAAGCTCTAGGAAACAAAAGAATGCCATCCTGGTGTTACACAAAACATTCTAACGGTTAAAAATCTTGTAATTCTGACATACTAGCATTTACACACAACATTTGACCATATGAAATGAAAACATGAGACATTTCTCTGAAGGCTAATGGATTGTGAAATAAAGCTCAAAGTAATAAAACTCCAGAATAAGAACTGGCAAGTCAAGCTGGCTTGTTTTCTCTTATAATCAGCAGTTTTTGTCACGGTACCAAATCATGCATCCTGAGTTTTTTCAATTAAATCAGAAAGGAACTCTTATACTTTATCCCCTCTTTTCATTCCAATTGCCAAACTCTTTCAAAGCAGACTTGAATGGCTTGTTGCAAACAGCTTTACCAAATCCAAAAATGAAATTATGATTACTGAAGTCCAAGCAACAGGGTTGTCCTCAAGGTAATTCTGCCCTCAGATCTTTCATCTGGCTGCCTGATACAGTCTGGAACCTGTCTGAATATTTCTATGCCTCGATTAATTCATTGCAATTGCCATTTTAGGACTTCAGGTAGTCAATCATAGTATTTTTATTACATTTTACTGTGGCAACATATTACAGTTTTTGTGGGTTTCAAAAAGCAAGGTTTTCCACCCAGCAGCCCTGTAATTCCATTTAGCTGACATGCATTCTACTGGCTCAGTAGCAAAAAGCTTTTGGTGCTGTCCCCAGGTGATCACAATAGGTTCTCAGTTGCAGGAGAATAGCATTCTTGCTCCTCTCTCCTTCATTATTTCACCAGGATCAATGTCAGCATACAGTTCCAAGATCTCCCTTGGAGGTATTTCTTGGATGAAGGTCTGGAGGTGCTACATCCGTCTCTTTCTCAATCACCCTCTTATATGTATGCATCACATCTTTCAGATATAAGAAAATGAAAAGTGCATTTTTGGGAGGGGTGTGAGGGGAACAAAGAACAAAGGGGTTGCTATGAGGTTCTGGCTTGGAAGTAAAAGATAAAAAACTTTGCCATTAAGCATTTATTTTGCTTGATTTGGTACATTTACCAAGCAAGGTACCATTTATCACAAGATAAGATGGTGGGAGACATGTTGTACCACCTGAGGAACAGAGTGATCCTGAACTTCAGAGCACAGGTTCAAAAACTTTCAGCCAAGGACTAGAACCCACAAATCTGATCAAGCTCAGAGCTCTGAAGAGTCCTCATTGCTCCAAGAGAGCCATTTGAGAGCACTGCAGTGCATCATGCCCAAGGCATGTGTGGGGGTTCCAAAGGTCAGCCATTCTTGGCTGCAGCTTGCTGTCAGGGGTGTTTAGTGGCTGTCTGGGATGGCATGGAGACGCCCACCCAGGCCTTTCTTCCTGCAGCGAAGAGACCCAGGATCTCAGCAGTGCTTCTTGCAGCCTGGAGGAGGAGGAAACAAATATGCAGCTTGACTTTCTGCTTGTTGGCCTGAAACCAGACACTGTCAGTACTCTGCTATGGCAGCTATGGTAGTAAGGATTACTTCAGAACAGAGGCATCCAGCAATTTGGAGGCTGAACAATTTCTTGCACCAAAGAGCAAATATTTTCCCTGATTTCTTGGAGGAGCGACAGGTAGAAGCTGAGATGAACTGCCATGGAAACTTTCAGCATGCAAACTGGGTTAGTCCTCATAGGAACAGGGTCACAGGCAGCACAGTAGATGCTCTAGTCTCACTCACAACCAACACGGAGCCTGAGCTTGGTTCTGAAAGCAAATGCACCAGACCCTCTCTGGGAGAGGAGACGGCTAGTTTTAAAGGAGCTGTTTCTTGGTAGCCATGGTAGAGGCAACGAGGTCACAGTTGCCCATATACACCCAAGTAGAGACTTGAGTGTTCAGTGATTGTAGCTATGTAACCAGCTGTCCCACCTAGCCAAAGATAAACATTGTACCTATTTGGCGAGAACTTGATGGAGGTTATCCACCGCCACTGCAAGACACCAGTTTTGTCTAAAGCACGTAACTGCACTCATCAAAAGTGTAAAATCTCCCAGAGGACTTGGTAGTATTATCACCTCAGATCTCTCTTTGAGAGACCCAGAGATTTTGCAAGCTGGTATCTCACAAAGGGGAGAGGATATCCCCTTTGCTGCTGGTAATAAAGCAGTGTCGATGGCATGGAGCTTATTGTGAACTGCCAACACGGACTACCGAGCTAGGCTCCTGCAAAGAATTTGAAGGTCTAGTCCAGCTCTCTGATATGTCTGTTAACTTGAATCTACCAGCCTGGGGGTGCCTGTGTGAGAGATGGCAAGGTGCTCGAGAATTCTCATTTCCAGGAACTGTTAAGCTATCTTTATGGGTAAGCTGGGTGGTACTAACTCCTTGTTAGCCTATATTTAGACTACTAAATTATCCACGACTCATCTCCCCAAGATATTTCACTAATGCATATAAAAATAACCCATGCCATGTACACTGAGTACTGCTTCTCTGGAACAGCCCTTTGCACAATTACATTAAATGGTAGAAATGTTTGAGGTCACATTCTGTAGGAGGCTTGGAAAAGTGCAAAAGCTCTAGAAAAGTTGGACATAGAGAATACTGCTTAGGAATTATTAATGCTTAATTAGTGCCTGCCCAGAGCAGAAGTTGTTCTCTTTAACACAGAAATGAAGATAACCAGGTTAAATGCATAGTTTTCACCCCAGCCTTCCCAGGAGAAACTTGGATTCATTTCTTGGTCTTTGAAGACTAATGACTTGCCCTGGGGAAGAAAACTTTCTACAGTGAGTGCAGTCCTCATTTATATGTGCTGATTAGCCTCAATATCACCACAATTTGGTTGTACAGATGAGCACTCTGCAGCTTCTCAAATGATAATGAATGTTCCTGTCTTCATTCACAAATCTGTAAGGGTTCTGCAATGGCATGAATAACTGCTTTGCTAATATCAATCACTAATGTAATTACTGGGATTAAAAATAGGATTGCTAATGAAATTAATATCAGGGACAGTGATAATGTCACAGGGCTGTATAGTACATACTCTCATTACACTTGAAATCTGTTATCCCTAGTACCCTTTTAGGATCTCTGTCAGCTAATGTGCCACAAGTGTCAGCTGTAAAAGGCATGTCGTGATTATGAAATATACATATCACGCATTGCCCCAGTTCTCAATAGGACCCTGGAACAAAAATACATCTGAGCCTTGTGCAGCTCATAGAAAAAAGAAAAATGCCTCAAAGCCCCTGTTGAAAGTTCTAACATAACAAAATTCTTTGGAGTCCCAAGTAATACAGTTTGATCTAATTACATGATTGCTAGTGCTCAGAAGATGACTTTCAGGATGCACGCAATATACCCTATGACCAACTTTGAAGATAGGAAGAAAAGAGCATATCTATGGTGCTCCCATTTCCTATGGACTTCCTAATTAGTCTACTTGGACATCTCCCTGTGGGATAGGGCAAGCAGCTGAGTAGCAGTGAGTATCCAGAAGTTTTGGAAAAGGAATGCAGGAACAATTCAGATAGCATAAATGGAAATGAGTGGCATGATTTTCTTGCTAATGAGAGAGAGTAAGAGTTCCACAAAAATATAATATGAGGAAAGCCATAAAAATTGTTAGGGACAGTACCACAGGCCTTTGGGCTGAATAGCTGGAAGTTGCAGTTCTCCTTTAAGCCCATACGTGGGACCTGTTCCTTTAAACCTTGCATGCTACAGCCCTAAGGCAATGGTGTGACACCAGCATGTCAGTCCAAATTGGACATTTCTGTTTGTATTGCTGTGACCCACAGTCTTACTCTACTGGTACATCTCTGTTCTTCCTACGCTCACACAATTCTCACAAGCTGGTGTTGTGTTTTTCAGGATGGGGATACCTAGACAGACTCCTTGCTTTCTTGTGCAAGACACTGCAAAGAATTAATCAAGCGCAGGTTTCTTATGTGTCACTGAAGCTACCCTCCCTACCCAGAAGTCCTATCACAACATCGGACTCTTATTTTGGTTCTTTGGTGTTTCTTCTTTCTTAGGAAGAGTATTCACTGCCCCTGGGAAGGCATAGTCTGCTAGCTGGCTCTAGCTATACCCAACTGGGGCTTGAGCCATGGGACCCCATCAAGAAAAACATGGAAGCTTTGTGTCTTATGTTCCAACATTTTTCGTAGGTTAGAGGTGTCTGACACTACTCCAGGACTGAAATCTGTTCTAGAAAGGATATCTTGCTCCTTTCTCCTAGGTCTCCTCAGAAGGGTCTAGATCATCTATCCACATAAGCACATCCAGAGACCTTAAAGAGCTGCTGGGATATATATTTTCCCCATTCTTCTCCAGATTGTATCAGGAGAAATAATCCAAGAGATAGCATTTGTGTAGTCAGCAAAGGCCAAAAGCAAGAGAATGCTTTGAGTAGTTTACAGAAAACTTGTTCTTGAAAGGCTGTGCACAGCAGTTATCTTTCTTGTGCTTCTTGAGTTAACTGGATCTCCTAATTTAACAGGTGGCTTAGCCACCAAGAGATTGTACTAAGAGGAGGAAAAAGAATGACTGGAATACTGGATTATCTGGCTCCCCAAAGTCATAGATTGGTTTTAAAGAAGCAGACAGTACTTACTTTTTCACTGCAAATAGTTGTGCACAGTGACCAGGAAGACCCCACAAGAAACTATGCCAGCATGATCTGCACTGGAGGAAACTAGACATGAGATGAACAGTTCCATTCAGACAGTGAGAGATTCTGCTGCAGTCTGCTTTGCTGCAGTGCCAGGAGGTGGAGAGAGATCTGATGGTTTCCTGGCAGGCTGATATCCTCCATGGCAGAAACAAAATGACGATAGGTTTCTGCAAATACTGGTATAATGCTTCCAGAAATTGAAGCTTTTCATCTTTTACCCTAAGGACTGAGGAAGAGTGACTTAACTCATTGGCTAGGGCATATTTATATGATGCTCCTCTAACAAGGCATAGGCCCTGTGCTAATTAACTGACCTGTGTGATGTCTGAATTACGCTTATTAGAAAATACTTGTGTCCTTGGTGCTCTGACTTCTCCATACTTCTGAGTAGAAATACATGCATCTTCCAAAACAACACATAAATGCTGAGTCTATTCCTCAGTATGATATTTGTCCTGGTTACCATGTGTCTAATTCTACCCTGATCTCAGAGAACAAGAACTGCTAGAAAACAAAACTCAGTTTCTCACACCCAAATTGGGTCAAAGATCTGTGTGTTGGTCTTCTGCCCATTTAATTCTTCTCCAAGATCACAGCTTAACTTCTGGGTGGTTACAGAGAAAGCAGCTTCCTGTAACAACATTGTTCCGGTCTTGCCACGCATTATCCAGCTGACACAGTTTTTCACTTTCAGCATACTGAGGAATTTATTTCTGTAGAAGGGTTGCTGGCAGATCACTTAGCATTTTCTTGCTACTCAACAGGACTGTGTCACGGTTTTGTGATTTTGGTTTTTCAGTATTCCACATCATAACATCATGTAGTGCATTGGGAGTTAAAGTGTTAACACTCTAATCCAGCTACCTGCCCCTACACGTCATGGAGGG
>JACDJE010000494.1:0-99882 GCA_016647715.1 Pavo muticus
TGAATTTTGGTATTAAACTAATTCTTAGTTACATGAGGCTGTTTGTTTCTTCCTGGTTGATTTACCTGCTTGCCATTGGTTTCTTTCCTTCACCCCTAAGGAAAATCCTTCTTGCTGAGCTGAATGTTTTGGTGTCCTTTATTTGAGGCATAGTGCTGACTGATGTATCAGATCTCTTCCCCTTAATATTGCCCACGTCCTGTGTCAAGCAGGCTCAGGGTTAGGTTGTGAGCCACGTAAGATGGGCTCACTTGCAGGAACACATGTGCTGGTCTCTGCTTCCATTGCATGGTTTTTCAGAGGTGTCATCCAAATGCTAGATCTTTCTTTGGATTTAAGGGATGAATGGGGTGTGCTCAGGGGTGGTTATATGTGCTTGGTTCCCCAACAGCTGTTAGTGTGGTTCTCTCTGCTGGTGCTTTATCCCTCTTTAGAACCAGATTTATTGCAGAATCTGCAGTAATGTGGCTGTAATTAATGGGGCTGGTGATTTTGTTTCTCTGTCGTGTTGTCGTTTAATTTGGGAGATAATTTAGCCCTATGCAGTTGTTGGCTCACTCCCTTGCTTCCCAGGGGGAAGGAGGAGAGACTTGAGGGAGTGGGGGATCAAGTAGAACTAGTGGATTGGAGTTAAAAACAACTTACTGATGTAGAGAAAAGAAAGGGGAAAAGAGGATAATGGCTATGATACATACGCACACAGATTGATGTGTAACAAGTGATGCCCAAGCAATTGCTCAGCCCCCACTGAGCGATGCCCAGCCAGTCCCCGAGCATCAGTTGCCCTCCTGATGAACTTTCTCCTCTTTTTCAAACTTCCCTTACGTACCATGGCACAGGGCATGGAATATCGCCTTGGCCAGGTTTAGGTCAGCTCTCCTGGGTCTGTCCCCTTCCAGCTCCTGGAGTTTCTCCTAGCCCTCTTCTTGGACTATAGGAGAAGCTGAGAAAACTAAAACTTCTTGACTCTGTTCAGAGCTACTCTGTTACAACTAAAAACGTTGGTGTGCAATCAGCTTTGTACTTCTCTAAAACGTAGCGTCATAACAGCTGCTTTGAAGAAAAGGGACTTGTAGCTAAGCCCAGCCATTAGTCTGAAGATATTAAACAGGCGCAGCTGATGAGTCTGTTGTGCTGTGCTGCCTAGAAGTAGTTAAGGTGTAAAATTGCAGTCATTTGTATTCCCTATGAGAATGCAGCCTCTTCTGCAGCTTTCAGATGATGGATCAGTTTTTAATTAGTTTTTCTTACTGTTCTGTTTTTTCTTTCCACTTAATAATTTTCTGTTAACTTTAGTTAACTTCTCCAGCCTTGCAAACATATTTGTAAGCCAGCAAAAGGCATGCTGACTCAGAGAACAGGCTTCCTTGAATTGGGTATGAACGCATCAGTATTCTGACACCTTATTTCTAAGGATGCTGCATATAAAATATTAATGCCTTAGGTCTGTGCTGGGGGGACAGAAGTCTGAAACTGGTGGTTTTCTAGACACCAGGAGAGGAAAATCTGCTGATGTCTGTATAACTCACTCTGATCTGTGTAAGTGGTGGTCCTGCATCCCTGCTTTAACTCTTTTATAGTATAGATCCAGTTGTAGTACTCTGGGGAATAGAAGGACGTGGAAAGATAAGGAAATCAGGGCCTATCTACTGACTGAGTTTGGTACCAGAGGAGGAATAGTTTGTCCACCTGAAAGAATCCATGGACATCTCAAGGTGTGTGTGTGTGTGTGTAAGGGCTGCATGAGGTACCACTCCTCTGACAAACTTAGGAGTGTGTGGTTTGCCCGAGTCATGTTGATATGAATCTAATGGTCAGTTTGCAAGAGTTTAGGTGCTTGGGGTGACTTGTGCTTCTGAACAGATCCCAGTCCAGAACAAGGAAAGGAATGGCGATTTTAGCAGCCAGGTAAAAAAATCTAGATAGCAGTAAATAAAGTACAAACCACAGTGGCTTCTGTTGTTGTTTTCCAGAAACTTGAGAGTATTTCTATAGTTGTGTTCTGTTTGTTTTTGAGAACTCTGCCTGTTTGGTGATAAAAATTCTAGTACTACAGACAACATAAATAGCAAAACTTTAACCAGATCCATGGGAGTGTTAAAACCTCCTCTTTATTAACTGTTTGCTCATATGAGGCCAGCAGGACTTGACTTGCAGTGTCATTTACTCAGTAGGTTCTGTGTTTCATGAAGAGATGTCCAGCTGTATGACGCACGAAAGGATAATAATAGGTGCGCAATGTTTAGCGGCAGAAAAACATCACGCACGTTTCCTTTGTAAAATGAGTGGAGCTCTTTTTTCCTTAACAAAGCATCAGGGAGCACATATTGTCAATGTGTGTTAGAGAAGCTTACGTTTCCCATTAAATACTTTGTAACTGAATTTCTTTCAACATCAGATGTAAATGCTAAGGTCTTTTTGTTTTGGAGTTAGCTGCTGTCTGTGATAAAGCACTGCTTGCTCCTGTGTCAAAATAATCAGCACTAGGGTTTGTTTACAGCCATTCCCTGAGGGTTCCCTTTAAAGGCCATAAATGAAGCAGGTTTTGATGCACGTGAAGAACTGGTTCAGGTCTCTATGACGTGTTTGATAAGCAGCTCTGAGACGTACCTTATAGTACGCTACGTATAAACCAAACAGCGAGTCCTTTTCTGTTAGAATTGGTTTTTAAATCAGAAAAGAATTTCATTGTTGCATCGCAGCAGAAGATCATTACAGCCTCAGTTTTAGAGCTCAGGCAGGTTGATATACTGTGATTACTTTTGGTATGTACAGATGTGATATAAAATTTCTTTTAAGCTCCCAGACATGCAGACTGTAGATCACATTTCTGTACCTTTGCTTCACTGTGCGTTGATATCAGAAAGGAACCCAACCTGGCATCACAAGCCGAAGCTCCCTCTGGCATATGTAACATCAGAAACACTTGTCTGGCAGCAATTGCTTTGAAAATGAGTATTCCTGGCTGTATTTAAATTCCCTGTGTTGATGATTTTGATAATCAGCTTGAACTCTGTACACAGAACACCATAACTTGAGAAAAAGTAGATATTCAGTACATGACCAGGTATGATTTGGATTTAGATCAGAACGTCTACAGCCGCCCTTAATCCTCTCTTACAAAATGTTGATGGATGTTACTAGTGCAACGGCGCGCTGCAATTGTGGTTAGCTCTGAAGCAAAAATCACATGGGATTTATGTTAATTACAAGGCAGGTTAACTATCGGCCTAGTTTGCCTTTATATCATTTGCAGGGCTCTGCAAATCTCCGTACGCACACTGAAGGTTAACATACACACTGAAAAATACCATGCACTTTTCCATGTAATTTTATACGTGCATATAATCTTTCAAGAGAGAGGCTCTGTTAGCTCTAAACGTCTTGTGTATTGGTGGGTTAGCTGGTCTGTTACAAAGAGGAACGCCGCGTCCTTCAGAGGTATTTTTAATGAATGGGAATAGTGCTGCACTTTAATTGTACGAGACTCAAAGAGGGATCAGGCTTTGGACTTTGCTGAGAGGTAAAGTTAGCTGCTGTCTGTGATAAAGCACTGCTTGCTCCTGTGTCAAAATAATCAGCACTAGGGTTTGTTTACAGCCATTCCCTGAGGGTTCCCTTTAAAGGCCATAAATGAAGCAGGTTTTGATGCACGTGAAGAACTGGTTCAGGTCTCTATGACGTGTTTGATAAGCAGCTCTGAGACGTACCTTATAGTACGCTACGTATAAACCAAACAGCGAGTCCTTTTCTGTTAGAATTGGTTTTTAAATCAGAAAAGAATTTCATTGTTGCATCGCAGCAGAAGATCATTACAGCCTCAGTTTTAGAGCTCAGGCAGGTTGATATACTGTGATTACTTTTGGTATGTACAGATGTGATATAAAATTTCTTTTAAGCTCCCAGACATGCAGACTGTAGATCACATTTCTGTACCTTTGCTTCACTGTGCGTTGATATCAGAAAGGAACCCAACCTGGCATCACAAGCCGAAGCTCCCTCTGGCATATGTAACATCAGAAACACTTGTCTGGCAGCAATTGCTTTGAAAATGAGTATTCCTGGCTGTATTTAAATTCCCTGTGTTGATGATTTTGATAATCAGCTTGAACTCTGTACACAGAACACCATAACTTGAGAAAAAGTAGATATTCAGTACATGACCAGGTATGATTTGGATTTAGATCAGAACGTCTACAGCCGCCCTTAATCCTCTCTTACAAAATGTTGATGGATGTTACTAGTGCAACGGCGCGCTGCAATTGTGGTTAGCTCTGAAGCAAAAATCACATGGGATTTATGTTAATTACAAGGCAGGTTAACTATCGGCCTAGTTTGCCTTTATATCATTTGCAGGGCTCTGCAAATCTCCGTACGCACACTGAAGGTTAACATACACACTGAAAAATACCATGCACTTTTCCATGTAATTTTATACGTGCATATAATCTTTCAAGAGAGAGGCTCTGTTAGCTCTAAACGTCTTGTGTATTGGTGGGTTAGCTGGTCTGTTACAAAGAGGAACGCCGCGTCCTTCAGAGGTATTTTTAATGAATGGGAATAGTGCTGCACTTTAATTGTACGAGACTCAAAGAGGGATCAGGCTTTGGACTTTGCTGAGAGGTAAGCACGAGGCAGCTGTGAAGTTCCTTTCCTGTGCTGTGACACCAGGCCCTTTCAGTCTCTCAAGAGGAATTTCGGGAATCTTAAGGAAGCTGAGTTTTGAAAGCTGACAGAACGTTTAGAACTTTCTAAGTTAATGAAATCCTGTGTGAACCATCTGCAAATCTCACTGTCAGACCCAACGTGTGGATTTAAATTTTAAAGTGCTCGTCTTATTCAAATGAATGTTAAGTGCACCGGAACCTCGAAGCTAAGCTAGGAATAGGAAAGTTGAGTTTCTTCTTCATTTGATGCCAATGGGACTAGTGCTAGTCGACTGTTTTTAACATTCTGGGCTGAAAACAGAATCTGAAAGACTTTTGGAAAAGTTTGGCAAGATTTCAGGGAAAAAAGCTGCAAGAATGAACCTTTCTGGACAGAAAAGGTCCGATGTAGGAGGAGGACTTAGAAGCTAAGCTGCTGAAATGAAATAAAGAGATGATTGGAGAGCTGCCTACAAGTATGTTTATGGGGATGAGGCGTCCGGCAGCAAGGAGTTCTTCAGGGCAGATGAAACTAAAGATCCAGTTGTTTCAAGTCGCGGTGAGACAAATCCAAATTACAATCAAATGCATGTGTTTGCCTTAAAGTGCTTAGTCTTGGAAAGCTTGTTCAAGATCAGGTGAGAACTGTAAACTTGATTGATCGATTATTTGGTGTCTGTAAATTTAAGACTGAACATCTTTCCCAAGGGAAGCTGAAGATCAAAGAAAGGTTTGTGGATGGTATGTGAAGGTTAGCATAGGCTCTTTGGCTTGTATGGTGCGGGAAGCGGTCCTAAATTTAGCAAATTGCGTTATTGGTAAACTACTGCCTGGCACTTGACTCTTAGAGGCATAACAGATGATGCTGGAAAAGGCTGATTCCCTTTGCTTTGTTATCAGCACGCTAGGACTGTGTAAACAGCTCTCCTGTGGTGCATGTGAAACATTGGTTGTTCTGTCACGGGAACCCAATTTTCCCTTATTTTTAAATATCCATTTTCAGTCATAGTCATGAATTGGTTTGGGCCGTGAAATGAATTAAACCGATGCATTCATATCATCCCCTAATCATTTTGTAACATCTGACTCATTTTGTTTTACACTTCAGCTCTTGGTGAGCGTATGCTGGGATATATCTTGAATTAGCTATCATTGCTAATCAAATACTTCAGGTCAGTTATCAAAACATAATCACAGTAATTGGGCTTATTCAAGCTACTTCAGTTTTACACTATAGCAATGTAGGTATGAATCTGACCATTATGTGAAATCATGTTCATGCTCAGTGTGTGGCACCCACTGATTTTTATGAAAATAACGTTTTGTTCCACGTGCCACAGGCAATTGCTTCCTCTAGTTCAGTGTATCGTAATCCTGAGAGATGAATTATCTACAGGCAAACCTCTGTGACTTCCCCATTCTCTCCTCAAATGAAGATTTAAACATGAATGACGTTTTTTTCTGGAGTAATGTGTTAGAGATGGAGAGGAAAAAACAGGGTAAGGTCTTTCCACTCTTAACTAGCTGTTTAATGGGATCTTTTGGCAGTGGGTTCATGGTGGGTTTTTATTTATTATTTTTGATGGCTTTTTTTTTGGCATGCGGCTTGAAAGACTTCCTTTAGTTTTGTCCTTGACTATACTGAATTGCTGGTGGATTTTCTGCCTTGTTACGGCCTTGTTGTATGAAGTGCTTTTTGCGGTGCTCAAAAAGGGATGGCCTTTTCAAGCGTACGCTGTGCCGCTTTCTGAGGAGGAGAGTAAAACTTAATTTGTAATGCCTCTGAAATTCAGTTGGAGCCATTGTTTTCTGCAGTGTTCCTGCAAGCGTGGAGCACTGCTGTGTGACCATTTGCTCTGAGCAGCTGCGGGTCAGTAGCAGTCAGAACTATACTACCATTTCTTTAATGCTTTAATGCTAAGGAGATATTCTTTCTGGTGTTTGTATGCAGTTCTATATCTTATATGGCACATCTTGTTTCAAGCAAATGTCACGACCTGTGATGCCACAGTGTGCTTAGAATATGCAAATACTGACTTTTTAATTAAGGTCAAGATAAAGTATTTATGTGTTTGATTATTCGTTTCATCTTCCTTTAGTAGTCTTATTTAGGCGAAGCTATACATCTTTACGGTTTTGATATTGCTTGATGAAACAGGCTGTAAGGTTAACAGGCTGTAAGGTTAACAGGTACACAGAGCAGTTAGGCTGGTAAGGATAGTTAAATATACAGAAAAGGTGCTCACCGGTGTCATAGGCTCACAAAGGAACTCCACAAGGAGCGATCTCCAGGAAGAGATCCTTCCTCAGTGGAAGTCAGCCCTTAAATGGGGTCTAGGAGAGGTGGAGCCAGGCTCCACCCCTTCCGGGCACACAGGTGGATTGCCTTCACCTGTGCTCCCATGGCTGACTCAGCGCTTGCCTCAGGTGGTTAATCAGAGGTTCAGGCTGTGATTCAACAGTTCCCATACACAGTCCCTCCAAGCTGGAAATTAATTCAGATGGCGTTCTCTGATCTTTGAATTCACTGCAATATGTATCATCTTTTTACTGCTGCGCAGCACAGGAAAGCAGAGTTTTGGCAATGCCACATGAACAGAAACCATTAATCACCCAAAGTCTGTCTATTTGTAACCACATCTAAGAGTAATTTCAGTGGATCTAATGGTGCAAAGGAAGTGTCAGAAACAAAAGGGCCAAACTCGATTGAAATGTAAAGTATTTTATAAAGAAATAAACTGTCAGTCAGGTTTTCTAAACAAACGACCCTTAAAAATGCGAGGCTCTGCTGAGTGACAGCAATTTTATCTAAGAAGTGTCCTAATTTAAAGAATACCACATTTCCTAAAGTTTCATTTGAAAAACGGTGTGTTTCAGATGGAGCGACGATCTCAGTCTCTGCAGGCACTGGAATATCTGCCTGTGTGAAAGAAAGATACCGTGTGAATCCCGGCAGCAGGAAAATTGAGAGCTTTCCTTCAATTTGCAACTTAGCCAAGAAGAGTTGAGCTGTAAGGCGCAATTCTATGGGTATTAGAGAAATACAGCTGGATCTTTAGAGCTCATCAAGTCCATCTTCCTGTCCCAAAGCATGACGTAAATCAATTTCTTCTATCAGATGTTTAAATTTCAGCTCCTTTGAAAGACATGCAAGAATGGTAAATTCCTTTAGAACTTTGCTATTTCTAGAATGCCAAAAATGGTTTATCTCTCAGGCGTTGCTGCTTCTGTTGCTGATAGAGCCATGGAATATTGGTGGAAAGGTTCAGATTCTACTTTCACACCACCAGCATCCACCTCTGATGTCGTGAGCCTACACAGTACAGTCAGAGGCATTACTTCTGGAGCAGCCCTTATATATGGCTGTTATGTTGTTACATCACGGTGCCTTTGGAAAAGCTATTAGCTGAGCTTGGTGTTGTGTTGGATACTGTCTGTATATATGTGTTAGTGTACATATTTATGTATATAGTAACTAAGCTTTAGCTACTTTTTTTCTCTGTAAGAACACGCTACCAGGGACTGCCTTTTCACTGTGAACATTTGATAGATAGCAGCAATTGCTGTCTCTTGTAATAGCACAAGCCAGCCAAAGTCAATGTACATAGGAAATACAGTAGCTATTTTGTACATAGGGAGCTGAAAATGCCAAATGCAGTGAAAAGGAGAATCAAACTTTTTTTTTCCACACTGCAGTCAATTACGTTTATCACAGGACCAGTCTTTGCATTGATGGGAACTATGTAAACATTCGGAGATTCATTATCACTTTGTTAAACATTTCCATCCACATATGAATCTTGTTACAAAGGAGACAAGAAACAAATAAAGCTATTTTGCAATGAGCTTACCTGTTACAAGTCCAAGTGCAAGGTGTTTCTCTAGGGCCGGGGCAACCCCAGGTGTTTATACAGACTGGGTGAAGAGCCCCTTGAGAGCAGCCCTGCGGAGAAGGACTTTGGGGTCCTAGTACGTGAGAAGCTGGACATGAGCCAGCAGTGTGCACTTGCAGCCTGGAAGGCCAACTGTGTTCTGGGCTGCATTAAAAAAAGGGTGGCCAGCAGAGGAGGGAGGTGATTATCCCCTTCTAGTCGGCTTTTGTGAGGCCCCATCTGGAGTACTGCATCCAGGCCTGGAGCCCCCAGTACAGGAAGGATGTGGCGCTCTTGGAATGAGACCAGAGGAGGACCACTAAGATGATCAGAGGGCTGGAGCACCTCTCCTATGAAGAAAGGTTGGGGGAACTGGGCTTGTTCATCTCAGAGATGAGAAGGCTCTGGGGAGACCTCATTGTGGCCTTCCAGTACTTGAAGGGAGCATAGAAACAGGTCGGGGAACAGCTGTTTATGAGGGTGGATAGTGATAGGACAAGGGGGAACGGTTTTAAACTAAGACAGGGGAGGTTTAGGTTAGATATTAGGAGGAAGATTTTCACACAGGGTGGTGAAGCACTGGAACAGGTTGCCCAAGGAGGTTGTGGATGCCCCATCCCTGGAGGCATTCAAGGCCAGGCTGGATGTGGCTCTGGGCAGCCTGATCCAGTGGTTGGCGACCCTGCACATAGCAGGGGGGTTGAAACTAGGTTATCTTTGAGGTTCTTTTCAACCTAGGCCATTCTATGATTCTATGACATTTTTGCCATGACACTGTGCCAGTCATACTTCGAATATATTTTCCTGGTGTTTCATACTTTTGTCTCCTTACGCTTGAAGAGAGGGAAATCATGCTGTCAGACTTACCATCTGTTCTTTAAAATTCTATGTGAAATTCAGCTGAGTGAAATTGAGTGTATTTTAAAGATCGAAGGAAACAAAGGAAGCTTGCTTAACTGCAAATATAACTTACTGTTTGTTCCATCTATGTCTCCAGGTCTATTTCCATTCTTTTTGATTTCAAACTCTTGGTCTTTTTTGTGATTTTTCAGGTATTGGACCCTTTCCTCAAAGTAATTGAGTATGTTGGCCTGCTGTTAACACAGTAATAAGACTTGTTACAAATCTACAGACTCAGAATTATTGCTGTGGATCTGAATGATATCAACTGTTTCTCCTTTTTAGGATTAGAGTTCCCTATATATTCATCCAAATAATTTGAAGCAAGAAAACATATGGATTGAAACCAATAATTTTGGGTAGAAATACACACAAGGTTAAATCATTTCTATTATACTGACTTTGAACTGGTCATCATTCAGGCACCTGAAGTATACTATAGTCAATCTAAGAACGGTAAGAACCCTGACCCATGGCATAAAGAAGACAAAAAACACCATGCTTCAGTATTACAATATGCATTTATCAGTGTCAGTTTCCATTAGCCTTTTCAACAACCCAGAACTCTAAGGCAAATACTTCAGCTAGAATGACTAATTTAAGTGTTAGCGTTTGTTTCTGGACTAGTAATCCTGTGCCCTAAATTGTGTAGGTCCAAAACACGTGCAATTTGGGCAGAAGCAATGCTTTTCTTGTGCTGTAGCACTGAGTTTGCTTCTACCTTACTGTTGAGAGGTTTCACTAACCTGTGACTGCTCACCTGGGGTTGCACTGCTACCTTTGTGGGTTGTATGTAAAAATGCATACGTGGCAGATTTAGAATAAGGATAAGATAAGAAAGTTTTGGGACATAAAAATAACAAACCAGGCAGAAGACCAGTCTCAATAAGATGTAGATCTTAGCATGTTCTTTGGCTGGGAGGTAGGAAGGGGAAAACAACTGATAATGATGTGGAAATAAGGACAAATGAAAACTCTTCATTGTTTTCAGGGCCCTTTGGTTCAGATAGTCCCAGCTTCAAAAGAGAAGGAATGAGAGGTAGTATTACTAATAGTTGGCAAAATGTAATTTAACCTGGAACCAGGCACTCAGATTTGTAAATAGAAGTGCCAAACTTACAGGAAAAAAAAAAATAAATAAAAACAACAACAACAAAAAACTAATATGGTCAAGAAGGTATAAAGAAAGAGAAACTGAGAGTTTTTATGTTACTGTGCACTGCAGAACATTATTTTCATGTATGAAATCAGGTGTCATTTAATGCACATGGCAAAAAAACGTTGAACTCTTTGCTGCATTTTTAAGTAGGTGGGTTAGAACTGTGGAGTTCTGCCAGCTGTCAGATTTCCTTTAGGTGCCTCTTATGGGAACCGGGCACAGCCAGCTTTCCTGTGAGTGACCTTTGGACAATATGGCCTATCAGTCTCAAATTCGTCAGCACCCACTGGAAGGGAAACTTTTTCCTACTTCTATTTTGGAGTTTTCAGGATAACGTGTCACAGAGATAAATGGAAACTGTTACCAACCTCATTGCTGGAAGGGTGACTTAATGTTCGACGGATTTCTAAAACATGCAGTACTCCAGAATCATCAGAAACAGCTAGAAACTGCTGCTTTGCTGAAAGGTATTTAACAAAAATGTATAAAAAAACTAAATTCCAACAGTAATACATTCTGCTTAAACATGGAATGTCCTTATTCCAATAGGGGATCTGTCTGTCTCTTAGTATGGGTAACACAGAGAGCTACAAAGGGTTCTGCTGGGGTCTTTTTGGTTTATTGCTGACTGCAGTAAAAAGCTTTATTGATCTACTTTCTTAACAAGTGAAATTCTCTTGAAGATTTATACTTTTTCAAATTCTTTTTTAATTTAAAAAGAAGTTTTCAGTTACTTTGCGCCTTACTGATAAATTTAATATACTAAGAATATGATGCGTGAGCTTCCCTATACAGTACAGTGCTAAACTAGTGGAAGAATGTAGCTATCTTTTATATAAGATAGTATGCAGCAAGATCAGTGAGCTTTGCAGAAATGGGCCGTTTCACAAACGTTAAGTAAAGCACAGCAAAGTGTCATCACCATCAACTTACTTGAGGCGATCCGGGGGCTGATGCAAGTAATCGCTGATTTAGAGACGTTCTGGATATGAGATGGCTTATGAGTTTCCTTCAGTAAGTCCCAAATATCTATATTTCCGTCGTCTGTGCCAATGTAGAAAACTCCTGGCCTTGTTAAGGACCAATGTCCTGCAGTGTATCTTTGCACAGTGCAGTTTGACTGGAGGATTGGTCCATTCTTAATATAGTTAGATATTTGAAAACCAAGAGAAGATGCAACGATCAAACAGCTATATCCATTCACTACTTCAAATTCCCTATTTGTGAACATTCACTATCTAAATGATTCTATTATAAAGTAATACAGGTGGCAGGCTCAGTAACACCTTCTGCATGCAGAAGTGCGGGGGGTTAAAAACAACACTGATATCTCCCTTCCAGTCTATGAAGGTAATCTTTCTGCTGTTAAAATCTACGGCCTTGAGATGTGCAGCTAACCTGGATCCCTATAAAACAGGAACTGTAACAAAAATAAAACAAAAAAACCCACTATGCTTTTATGTCTTCAGCAATTGAAAGGATTGCACCCTAGGTAAGAGCTCTTCAGATCTGCTTAGCACACATTGCCTTTGTTCCTCAGTTTGCCCTGCAGCAGAAATAATTTGATGAGAAGCCATAATTTGATGGCTTTTACAAAGATGGAATGTTGGGCATTCTTTCTGCAAGTTGTGAGTTTACAAAGCCATTTCTAGGACAGCTTTTCTGATGTAAAAGGAGAAGCTTTTTTATACTTTTTTTTCTAAGCTGTCAAGCCTCGTGACAAACAGTTACGAAAATAGTCTGTGAGGCTGTTATTCTAGTTATCTCATTTATCTTTATTAATTATTTTCCTGATATTTTAAAGTAACTTACTGTAACACCTTCTTTCCAAATGGCAAAATTCCAGCCTCCAACACTGAGAATGATGTCTTTAAAAAATGGAGATCTCTGGACAGTGTTCACAGCTTCTTTGTGGATGGTGTACTTCCTACCTAACGGAATGAAAAAAGACAGATGCTTGTAAATAGTGCTTTCAGTGGGTATCTTCACAATGGCAGATGCACAAAGGGAAATACAGGGTAGTTTTCAAAGATACCAGCCTCTCTTGCTTGCAAGGTATTGGAATTACTGCAAATCTAGTTACCATGAAGCATGACTTCCATGCTTTGTGCCAATATGTACACAGTGATGAATCTATTACACTGGGGAGTTTGCTGTTCTGCCGTAACAGCTAAACTGCATGCTACCTTGAGCATGTACTGCTGAGTCCAGATGTCATCAGTGAGATAGACTTATAAGAATAGATTAGCAGGAACCTTAAAAATACAGAGTATAGTTGCAAATATTTTAAAATTAGCAGAATATTGCTGTTTAAACAGGTATTGAGGAACTTGAACTTACTAGCTATTTTTTCCTCGTTACTATTGGTCTTCATTTCCCAGTCAGAATAAATAATTTCTCCATCCTGTGATGCCAGAAAAATCATGTAAATGTTAACATTAGAATTTGACAGCCTACAGCATAGTGGCTTATTTTAAAGCTGTGACTTAATAATAACCATTATTAAATTAGTTCTCGGTAAATTAAAACAGAAGTTTGCAACCCATGGCTAAAAAAGCATGAATTTTGAATCACCATCTTTTTTTACTTGCCAAAACAGCTGCTCTTATCCTGATGTACATAGGCAGCCTTTCCTGCGGGATTGGGTAACCAAGTATTTGCGGAAAGGGTGGCAAAAACAAGAAAAGCAGCTAGAAGACAAATATTCATTTTCATACATACTCGAAAGTGGGAAAGGTTTTGGACATTTTGGTGTGTAGGACATGCAGAGGGCTATGGGTAGTTGGGATTTCTTAGTACACAAGTAAGTTGTGAAGGAAATTGTAATTTTCACCTGACATTTGTGGAAACACTAAATAAGTGACTCGCAATAAGGCAGTACTGTTTGGTTTCTGATGGCAGGTAGATACGTTCAAGATATTTTGGAAGTGTCTTCTAACTACTCTTGAAGTAAGGGTTTGTAGTTTATTAAATGCAGGCTTTTATTACTACTTTAAGCAAGCTGCTAAGTGCATTAAAATTGGAGAAAAAATCAGCATGTCCAGAATGATCCTTTTAGTTAACACCCAAAGAAAACATGTAAGTGCACACATTTGTGGAACATCTCTGATTTAATTTTTCTGTCTTTCAGAGATCTTTTGATGAACATTTCCATAGTAACCTATTATTTTCACTTACTTCAGTTCCAACAAAGAAGTTGTTGGAGATATTCTCTAGCACAGTCAGAGTTTTATTCAAAGAAATGCTCATCTGTGCATATGGGTTTTCCTTGATGAACACTTGAGATTTGTGCAGAGATCGCTCCTTATCTAGGAAACGACACAGATATATCTTTATATTATCCACCAAAAGTTACCAAATCAAACAATTCCTTTGTCTGAAGGGGAGTTTCAAGAACAGAGATGAAGAAAGCCTGCAGGACTGCAGCTTTATTGGCAGTCTGACCGCTTCTCTGGGCAATCTTGCCCTGTTGCTGGGGCTGTGGCTGATAGGAATGCTGGAATGGGCCAGTTCCCTCAGTTGGAACAGGAGTGGCCCAGCTGTTGGGAAGGTGCTGGCTGGTGTGTGCAACCTCTCTGGCAGGTACTTGGTCTCAGGAGGTGTGCCAGCATGCCAGCTTTGGAGAGGGATCGGTTGTATGCCCCTACCACGAAGTAACTGTGGATATAGAACAGCTCTTTTTGTATTGTCATGGCTGGTATTTGTATATTGCACTTTTGAGTATCAGTATATTTAAGAAACATTTTTCTCCAGCTGTGTTCAGCTATGGACATCTTGTTGCTTAGCTTACAGTATGTATATACTGAAATACAAGGTTATTAAAAACATTTTTCCTAATAGAGTTTAATAAAAACATTACCTGTGATTTTGTAATGATAATGCTGTTCCTGTAGACTAATTTTGGTGGGTTTGCATTTCACGTTGTTTTCTTCTTCGCTGTCGCACAGGCTTATCTGGTCAGAAAAAAACACATCTGATAACTTATTTTCTCAGATCTTTGATCTTTTGTACCTACAAGGCTGCGCTACTTTCTGCTGTAATGGAAGGGGTGTTTTCAGCCTACAGCATGTTTGTAATACTCCACAAAAAGCATTTGCTTCCTCATTTGTAAGTACAGAGATGTAAATTCGCAGTTCCTCATGTTAACTTTTTCCTGTATGACTTCTGCTGTGTTTCTAACAACAGCAACAACAAACAGCTCCAGTGGTCGTGCTTTCTCAATATGTGTTCCAGCTGCAGCTTTTCAGGACAGAACAGGCCAACAGGTCTATTTTTTTTAAATTTCCTTTATCTTCAGACCCTTTCTCCTTTCCCACCCCCTGCTGCAATTAAAAAACAAAAAAACCCACCTAACCACAAGCAAATAAAAACAACCAAATGCATCCTATGACTATTTCAATCAGACTGACTGTGGATTGCTAATAATCCTGTTGATCGTGACTGTTTCACAGTTTGGGACACCGAGATATGCAGAGTGAAAGGGCTGACAGCACCATACGCTGTTACTGCATCTGCTTTTGCAGTGCTGCAGTTTTTAAGAAGCAGTCACTCTGCTGCTTATGAGCTAACTTCTCAAAATACATTTTATAGGACTTTCAGAGTAACTTTGAAGTGTTTCATAATTAGGAGGAAATCCACAGGAAAGTTGCGGTTCTAGGGGAAAATTAAAGGGCTGGGAAGCAAAAGAATAAGTTCCTATGGGGCTCAGGCCATATATACAGTTTGGTTTGGTTTTTCTGTTCTGCATTTCTGTGCAATACCTTCATGAGAGGTTTCCAGATGAGTTCTGGATCATTAGAAGTATCTGAAACTTCAGGGAGCATATTGAAACCGTTTTCCTTTCTCTCGGATGAATGCTGGGTGGGAAGTTTGGTGTCTCGAATATCCCAAAATAATATTAAGCTGCAAAATAACTGCATGTTATTATTCTCTGTTTAACTTGCAAAGTCAGATGCAATTTTTCTTGCATTTTACAAATGTTTTCTTACTCCATCTTCAAACTTTATGTAGCAATAGAACTCTCACATACAGGCGAACACTAATTTATTAATCACTTCTTTTGTAAATGCTGGCTTACATTCATTTATTCATCATTTTTTCAGTTATAACTCTACCAAGGCAGCCAAATAGCATTCACAGTTTGCTTATGAAAAGTTACTGGCACTGCCTGGATGAAATTTTGTTATCTGTGACCAGTATGATTACCTAGGCGCTTCATAGTTAGGTATGGAGTGGTTTGAGAGCTGAAATCTACTCCTGGATCAGATCCTGAGACCTCTATGCAACTGTGACGAGTATAACCTACTGTAGTAGCAGACGCGTGTTAATATAACCTGGAAATCTAGGAAATGTTCTCTTAGCTAATCTAAGACAATATTCTGTCTCTGACTATGGTCATTACTGGAGGCTCACAGAATTGGACAACACCTTATAGCAGGTAATGTAGTAATTCAAATCAAAACTCATTCCCTGTTACTGTGTGCCTATTTGCTGGCACTGAAGACAAACAGTACTGCTTTCTTGAATTTGTCATGTCATCAAGTTTTTCAGCCCTGTAATTGTTCTTGTTGTGCTACTCTGGGTATACTTTCATAGAATTGGCCTGGGCAATAATAAGCTGGCTCATCATGGACATCTTTCTTTGCTTTGCTGACAGGAGTTGCAGAGGTACCCATGCTCTTCAAGAACCACATTACAGTGACTACCGTGCTTTTTGACTGCATACCATTAAGGTGGAGCCCCCACTGTGTGAGTAGTTTAAAATGATTTCTTCCATGTGCATTACTAGTATTACAGTGCAAGCTTACGGACAGTTCTATTTGCAATCAATCAGTCTTTTAACTTTATTCTTTGAAGTCTTCTCTGATTTTGAGTAGGAAAAATAACTTTGTATCATTAACAGATCTTGCTCTCCTAGTACTGACCTCCTTTTGTAGTAGGTAGCAAATACTAATCATAAACCTTTTGCCATCACAAAAGATAACATGAATTTCCACTTTTTGCAGTCTGTTCCCTTGCCCTTGTCTCACACATTTCTTCATAACCTTTATGATTATTTAGTCCCCAAAAAATTCATATGTAATAATTTTGCCAGCTAAGTCTCTGAGCTTAAATATATTTCACAGTATTTCTGTGGCCAAAAATCTTAAACAGCATTTTGTCTGAGATTCTCATAATCCTCATAATCATAATGAGGTGACTCATACATAGAAGACCTAATTGTGGTGGTGTGGCTCTCCAGGCCAGTGTATTTGTGTGACCAGTGCTACTTAAGGTACAAAATGTACAAGTGTACGTGTGAGGCTGTTCAGTTAATGAGCCCTTAATATCATCACTGCTAAAGGCTTTGCTGATCAAGAACTTGATGTGCCTGATTTCTGTGTACAGAACTTCAGCTCTGTAGGCCAGGCTGACAGGAATCAAGAGGTGTACCAGTATCATGGGGTAAACTTCATGAAGTTGGAAGGCGTCTTGTAAATTATGTGTTGCATATACCTATCAGGGGAGCAGGTTACAAGCTGCACGCAAATTCCAGCTCTGTTTTCAAAAGTCTCACCCATTCGGTTGACCTAAAAAGGAAGAGGAAAATGAGAGGATGAAAATCATGCTCTAAGTAAATGCTTCAACACATAAAATGGCCTTCTAGAAATTAAGTCACTTTGGCTTGGGTAAGGTTTGAAAATTAGGACTTAGGAACTTGCAGTTACAATAACAGTTAAGGAGTTTTACAAATGTACTTTGGGTGAATTGATATCAGCTCTCCCCTGTGAACACCTGAAATTCAACATAATTTAAATACAGAAATCTTATTATAATTCTGAAATAGACTTTGAGTAAAACTACAGATTTTTTTTTTTTTTCCAGTAATGACAAAATCATATCAGGGTGAGAATACAGAACAGATATAAAGCACAATGAACACAAGTGGTGCCAGGTTAAGTAACATTCTAAAATGTAGTCAGAAATAGCGAGGTCTGTTACAAATAATTCAACCTTTTAACATTTTATCTTGAGTTTATACAATGATTTCTGAAGTAACAGGTTAGCAAAACGGTAAAAAGAGGGAAAAAAATTAAACTCACCTCAAAATAATCTGGTAGCCAATGTATATCTGTTATCCTTTTTTCATGGCTATGGTGTATGGAGGAGGATGTGCAATATCTCACTAAAATTTGCCCTTTATCACTCTTGTCATCCTCCATAAATAAAAGCTAGAAATTTTCAAAAAGAAATATCTTTGTGTATTTCCAAAATTAAGTAGTAAACTTGTCCAAGAAAAAAGATTGTATATTGATAATGCTTCATATATTACAGAACAGCCTATAAAATTTCACTGAGGTCTAATACAGAACCTTCTGAAAACAGAAAGCCTTGAATCAGGTCTTTGGATATGAAGCTGTGAAAAGAATTCCAACGTGCCTCCAGGGACACACATCCAGTTAAGTTATTAAGTCCCTTCTCTGCTTTTATGTCTCTCCCTTCTGCAGTTGACTTCCCCTGAAGTCTGACTTTTTGTCTTCCAAGCTATCGTTTATATACCCACACATTTCCAGAATCATTTTTAGCATTTAACAACAAATGCTATGCATATGTAACAGACTTTGTATGGCAAGAGTCGAGTAAATGTTGCTGCCTGCTCATATCAAAGCCGAAGTTCGCACGAAATACAGTAAAGTTATTAAGCTGCAATAATCAAGTAGAAATGTTGTGATAATGGATTTATTTCATGAACTCACCAGGTTTCTTATCCTACCTAGTTTCTCAATGCAAAGAGCCAGGGTACCTTCACACATTTCCCTCTAACCTGTCTTCTAAGTTTCCCTCTCTTTACCTCAGACATATCATCGTCCTCCAGTAGATTTAGAACAGAAGCATTATTCGTATTAACAACTGTCTTTTTCATTCCAACAGCAACGCTTTTAACATTTTGCAGTTTTTCTTCGTATTGAGAAATATCCCACAGTACAACCTACAGTGAGGAAGGAGTATATTATTACTTCATTCTTTGTATTAATACTCATTTTTTCAAATACAATTCATGTTTTTTTCTCTGGGGAAAAATAAGAAAGTCACTCTCTGTACTAGAACTTATGAAGACTTTTAAAGCATTACCTCTTAAATGTGGTGCCATAAGTTGAAAGGCTATACTTATGTCAACAACAACAAAAAGAAAAAAGAGAAAAAGCCTGCGCATTTTAACATACTTTGATCTTTAGCATATTTTATTGATGTACTGCAAACAACCATCTTGAAGTTATGGCTCAGTTCAGGAATAATCAGAACATAGCAGAATTTCTATAATTCCTTTCACAAGAAAAATTCAGGGAGCTATTAACTCTCTGTCAACTGCAAAACTGAAGAGAAAACTTCCCTACTCGTAGAAATGACTAACTTCGTTATTTGAGGTCTGAATTCTTGAGACTCTGGTATTTTTCGTGACAGTGATTATAGATGCTGAGTACATCTTTTCAACCTTTATTTTTATACTGTAAGAAAAGAGAGAAATATATAATTTTATTCTTAAACAAAATTAATACCTGTCCACTGAAGCAGCCACCAGCAATAATATTTGGATCACTTGGGCTGAACTGAAAGCAGTAAATGTCGTCAAGACACTCTAATATTAACTGACAAGAGGGGAAAACAAATAGTTAAGAAATACAGTCACATTTTCTTTTTTTATATGAGCATCTGGAGTATGTAAAAGTCTTGTTTATATACCTGAGGGTGGATAGGGTCAAAAAAGCTCCAGAAAATAATTACTGAGTCATGCTGTTGCTTAGTTCTCTCTTCTTTGGAGGGCCGCTTTGTTGCTGACTCTGCTATAATCCCTGATTGAGAGAGAAAGCAAACTTTTTCGGAGACAGATCAAATTCCAACATACTGTTACTTATGGTAAGTGATTTCTTTATCCCTGAGAAACCAATGAAAAAAAAAAACAAACACATGTATTTATACTTTTTTGTTGCTGATCAGCTTTGAGGAGATTACTTCTATTCAGATTCTGCCAATGTATTGTAGAAACTAAGGATCAGGATAAAACTCAACTTTTTTCCTTCTCTTCCTTAATAGTGTAATAATGAACCCAAAGTCATATGACAGGCATACAGTCTTGACCATCCATCATGAAATCAAATATTTTGTAGTTGAATTAATTTCCTACACAGGCAGCAATGCTGGCTCTGAGTATACTGTGCAGTGTACATGGACATACTGAATAAATTGTTTTTTTTAAATTAGTATTACTATTTAAATCCTGATGACTTTATGAAGATGCATGTTTTATATCTGTCATATAATACATATCATTCAAGACTCGATCATTACCATAGATGGTTGGATGCCAAGAAACACAGCTAATGCTTTTGTCCTTGAGATAGTGTGGATCTGTAAATGTTTGGTAAGCTTTAAGACAAACATCTGACTTGCCACCAGAACTGCTCATGTCGTCTTCTAGGGCTTTCCAGTCATCAGAAAAAGCATTCATAATTTCATTTTGCTGCAATGCAATTTCCATTCTGTTTTGCGAAAGAACAGTTAACATTTTCAAGAATCCAGCTATAACTCAGCAGTAGAGTCACAAAATACACAGCTTTTGTTTTACAAAAAATTTGGATCATGTTACTGAAAAAAATAATGAAATCCTCAGTGATGCATCACCACTTTAAGGAAATTCTTCCCCATTCAAAATATGGGAAAGAATTTGAGAAGAATTTAACTCCAGTTCTGTGTATATCAAGTAGAGTAAAATTGCCTAATACTTGTGCAAAAGTCATGACTAAGTGGGACTTGTCCCATGACTAAGGGCTGTAGGATAGCACCTTTGCTCTGCATAAGCTTTCTGCTTGAGTGAGCAGTGTTTGAAGACTGGATTTGCAGTTTGTTTGAAAGGATTTGTCGCTACCAACTGTAACAGGTCGAAGATATGATAAGCCAACATTCGAATTTATATGGTATAGATTTCGTGTTCATCTGAATAGAAACAAGTATCAAGGTAATATTTGATAATATTATAACAAGCAAGAGAAAGTATATAGGTAAAAAATATTCAGTATTTAACCGGACCGATGGTCCATACAGGCTAGTTCTGTCTTCGCACTCTTTCATTCTACAGTATTTCATACAGCCTTTGAAATGTACAGTGGCAGTAACTTTACCTTAAACACACTGATGTGAGAAATTGTTTCAGCGTCTCAGATGACAGAATCTCTTCTTTCTTTTCATTTGACAGCTGTCTAGGAAAATACTGCGTGGCTGCATTTTTTGGATAGGTCCTAACCAAGTGGAATAAGTTTGAATATGAGTATACGTTTATTTTAAAGATGAATTTTAAAGACAGAAACCCACGTAATGTGTAAAATTAAAAGCAAAGCATACTGTTTTTCTAGGATGTCTTTGAAAAAGTGAAAGAAGAGCGAACAGCATCCAATTCTGTTCTCTTAATTTATAACTGAGCAAGTCCAGAGGTGTTAATTTGTATAACTTTAGGTGAAACCAGAAACAGTTAATAGCTTAATAAATAAGCTGATAAGTATTTCTCACACTTACCATTCTGTCTGAGTTCTAGCCTCTCTTACTTTGGGAACCATTTGTACACCCACATCTTTTTCAAGCACTTTAATACTGAAAGTTTTGTCTTGGTAGGAAGTGCATTCAACATAACTGTCATTTACATGTGAAGCATTCCTGTCGGTAAATATAATCGGTGCACCAAACTTCCTGTGTACTCGAGAAAACATGTACTTAATCTGGAAAAAAAACATTTCTGAAGTTATCAGAGGACAGAGTTTTTTGTAAGGTCCGCTCTGTAAACTGGCAGCATTCATATAATTGCAGAACTAGTTCAACTGATGGTTTTTGTGCTGAGTTGGTTATGTTTATGAAATCTCGAAGCACTCTTTATAAGTCAACTGCATACATAATAGGTGGCATATTTGTATTTCCAAAAGAAAGAAGTTTCCTTTAGGGAATGTTTTGGATTACTGCTAGTGGAATAAGAGAATTACATTTTCTAATTCAGGCAATATCAAAACTGAGCCTTTAAAGGATTGAGGAGAAACTTCTTGCCAAAACTCCCCCAAAAATGAAGTCTTCTGAAGTGAATTGTATGGCTGTTCTAAAAACAGAGGCCACACGACTCTGGTGGATTTACACTCCAGATTAAGCTTGCAGGGAGATGCCTCTAACACTGAGTTGGACTTCTAGGACCTAACTTTTCAGCCCCTATTTCAAACTACAGTTCTACGGTGAAGTATTTCAGCCTCACTTGCAGTGCATAGGGAGAGGAAAGTACCCCAAGGAGGATCCACAAAAATAAACATTTTGAGTGAGGAGTTTCCTTTGTGAGAACTGGAAAAAGAAGAGGGATATGACTTCTCCACTCTCGGAGAAAGTTAGGCACTTGATTTCAGACAGCAGAGGGGTATTTCTTTGTCTTAGATTCATATTCAAGATACCTTTTCCCAGCACTTCATGGAGAACTGGAAAGGAATGTGAACTAGTATTTCCATTCAGTTCAACAGCCCACTGTTATAAATCTGGGAATTTTCTACTTAGGAAAAATTAGTCATTTTATATTATGTTGTAGTAGGAAGTAAAATCGAGGACTACACACTTTCTCCTCTACCTTCCCCCAGACTGGTAGGCTGCAGTGTTAATTCCTGAGTAACCTTCAGAAATGTGCAAAGTAATGGCAGGACAGGAGGAAGGGCTGGCGAGTCAGGGCAGAGATGGGGCAGCTAAGACAACTGAGAGGGGGAGGAAGACAACGGTCAAATGTCCAGAATAATGCAAGACTGAGTGCAGGTGGAAAATAGTCAGCAGAACAATGGAGGGAAGGTCTGGCAAGGAGGTGGTGTTAGTTGCACAGAGGTTTGTTCCAACTGGGCACGAAAGATTCATCAAATAGCAAAAAAAACAACCAAGTCTACTTCCTACTGAGTTATTTAAGTGCAGGATTTTCACATGAACATATCACCACTGCTTCAGACCTCATTTTGTACAAAGCATTGGTGACAAAGCACACTGACAATACTTCTGAGCAGGTCTTGCCATCAAGGTAGAATACAGAATACTGGAAACTGCACAAGGTTCTTAGAATGTAAATACGATGATTCGTAATCTGGCCAGATAACAAATTGAGCAAAAAGTGGCAGAGATGCCAACAACCAAAGAGGATCAGGACTTTTGAACATGCAGTTTAAAAAGTAAATAAGTGCAGTGCAACCTCACATGATTTTTTTGCAGGACTTAAAGGGAACTGAGTTTTCCTGTAGCAGTTCATTTTCATTTGTTTGATAGCTCTCTCTCTCTCTCTCTCTCTTTTTTTTTTTTTTTTAAGATTTCAAGCAAATCAGCTTTCAACTTTCTGACTTTTGCTTTTTAAGGAACTTAACATAAATTTGTTTTTATGATACTCGATGGATGTGGGTAAATCTGTTAATTCTCACCTTTTTAACACGATCTTTAACAGATTCTTCTTCAACTTCCTTTTCGCTGCCAAGAGAAACCCATGGTTTGGAGACAGGAGGCTTATAAGCACAGCCTTCTGGAGTTTCCTCTTTCTCTTCTTCACTGTCCATTTCTTCTGCAGTTTCTGGAGGCTGTGACATCAAACAGTGAAAAATAGTGGTTTTTTTCAAATTTTGTTACTGAGTTTCTAGTTCATACTTGCATTTCAGATTTCAGTTTTCATTTATGCATTCTTTTGTCTCAGCCCGATGAATCTGGCTATAATGTGCCCCTGCATTCAATGGGGTTATGATCCATTCATCCATTTGACAGTAAATGTTACGTATTTAAATACTAAAAGAGTGTTATGCTGTAGTCAGCAGTTGTCTTGGAAGCCAATCACTGCTCTATAGAAAGAACTTATAATGATTTTCTACAACAGGCCTTGTCTGGAATTGCAATTTACCTTTCTATTAATTGTTACTTCTCCTGCTAGGAGACACTTTCATGTTGAAGAATGGTATAATCTAACGATGCAATACACAAGGGGAAATGTATATATATGAAGTTGTCTAAAATTAAATATATATATATATAAAAGTATGATTTGAAGAATATATGAAAATGCGTACTGTGAAAAATAAATACAATATTTATTTGAAGGTATCCAATAAATTATAATTTCTTAAATGTAAGTCTTAATCAAAAACATGGATGTTGGAAGAGACAGTTAACACTTACAATAAAAATGCAGCAATACTAGCCCTCTGAAGTAGAACACAAAATTTAATTGTCTTTCTCACTGCCAAAGGTTTTTTTTTACAGTGATGTATCTATTTTTCATTATCAGGTTATCCTTCAGAGGAACGTTCTGGCTTGCAAAGCACATCAGATATTAATAACATGATAGCAATCCTGAAATATTTTAGAGACAAGATTCTGAAACGTTCATAGATAGAATAACGCTGTGGTATTTTTCCTTACCTTCAGAAAGTTTTCTTTGGCTTCCTCAGAAGCAACAAGGTAAAAGTTCTGTCCATACTGGAAATTTGCATCAAAAACTATCAGAAGTTCTTCCCCTGGGTATTCCTATTTCAATTAAAACAATTAGTGGAACTGTTTCAGTGGTTCTCAATAAGTAGGCAGTGAATCAGGGAAAGCAAAATATGTGCAGCTCTGTCTGTTCACAGAATCAAACCTGGTAACTTTTATGTTACTTTTAGTATATTCCCAATTTAAAGATAGTTTAAAAAAAAAAAAGTGCACATTGAGCCATGAGAAACTTCTAGATTTGACTGTGATCTATGACCTTTGGCTATTACAACATTGGTGTATTTACAGAGTCAAAAAAGGACAGACCTTACCATTAAAAGAATATACACTCTGAGAATATAAAGCCTTGAAGTGAGAACAAAATAAGCTACGTACTAGGACAGTGTTTTTGACAGGGTGGAAATCCGAAATAGCAGCTCTTGTTTTTAGGTCCTGAATGATGTCATCTTTTTTAATAAGCTTGAAACAATTTTCTTCCGTGACATCCTCATCCACTCGGCAATTAAAAATTTCTTGGGTCCTTGTAGTGAAAACTAAGGGGAAGATTTCTGGGTGGCCTATGAAAGAAAGGAAAATCACATGCTAAAATAACTTAGAGTGTTCTTTAAACATAAACAACTCTAGGACTTTACTATTTCCTAGCAGAATGTCATTGAATCTTTCAGCTTAGTTTTTGTTACTCTGGGAGGTGTGGGATATGAATTGTGTTATGTTTGGCTTATCTTGGAAAAGCTTCTACCTAATATTCTTTCTTTTAATGAGTGTATGTCATTACTAGTATAAGAGATCATTTTTCTCTTGATCAACAGTTGGTAATGGACTTTTGTGAAAACTCATTAGTGGACTAACTAAGGACACAACTGTACGGCTTTTATTTAAAACAGCCCTTGAATATATAATCTCTTCCGTATAAAGCAGTGCCACGTTAAGCCAGTGTTTAATCTAAATACGGCTTCAATACCATCTCAAATAGGGATACTTTTCTGATTTTGTACTTCCATGCTTATCAGTTCAGAGTGTCATTAGGTATATTTTTGAACTAATAGGTGAAATGAGGTCACTAAGATTCAAACCAGATACAAGGCTTCATTTTCAGGTTTGCTGGAGAATAAATAGCTGATGGCTGCTATGCAGATGGCCTCTGTTAGGTTTAGTCATATCCATGCTGAACAAGACAGCTATTTCTTACCTGAACTCTGATGCTGTTATCTTCAGTATTCTTAGAAAGACTGGGTGCATTTGGGTAACCTGGGGATTGCACTCTGCAAGCACTCACAAACTGATGTTAATATGCTGTGCTTCTTGCTGGCCATATGTACACAACCCTGCTTCTGCACAAACTGCCTTACATAATAGAATAGAAGTGATTAAGATCAGTATAGACATGGCTAACTGAATCTTCCAATGCTATGAGACTCTTTTCTTTCTTGCCAATACTGCCATGCCAAAAATTAAGTATAGTCTTCACGAAGACCCCTATACTTAATCTGACATGGCAAGCAGATGTTTATCTTGAATATTCAATTTCTTGATAAACCGGAAAATAGTAAAGATCTGCAGATGTGTGTAAGATTATTACTGTCTACTAAAATGGGCTTATCTGCTAATATGGGCTGAGTTCTGTGATAAGTCCTGGTATTTTCAATCTTCTGAGTTTCATTCTATTTCCTTTCTTTGAAATACTTACTATGTTACCTCAATTACCAGTACTTGGGTGTTTTTATTCTTTTTGTTTGTTTATCTTTTCTTCTCTGTGCTTTAAATTGGAGTTGGCGTCTATCTAAAATGGTTGTGTTGATCAGCAGGCTCAACATGTTCTGGGCAGCTGTCTCTAATACATGCCAACAAGGACTGATAAAATGATAAATCCTTTATGTCTGTCAGCTGGGAAACTAAATCTCCGCATAAGCCTATCTCATAATACATATAATGTTTGATGAATCTAACGTTTATCCTTTAAACTCTTTCAGTGCTGCTCTGTGCCTGTTCTTCTATAACCATCCATGACAATTAACAAAATGTCTGGTACACCCTGCATATACCAGGTATGATTTTCTTGGCATTCACTATTTTGTAGTGCTCACCATAGGCATGTACAGTCCAGTAGTTCACTTTCATCACAATCATAGTCAATATTGCACAGTTTCCCTCTCAATATCTTAGAGATTTCCAGGATGTCAGTGCAGATGCTTCCAAAAATTACAAAATTATAGGCAAGTTGATTGGGAAAGACCTCTGGAGGTCATCACTATGAGTAACACCAGACCAAGTCAGTTCTCTGGAGCTAGTGAGGCCAAGACCTAGATCCTTCTTTTGCTTATCAATTTGTCTACAAGAACAGACAGGAAAAATTGTTTATTCCAGGGTGACTGGAAAGATTTAATCGTTCTAAGGAACTGCAGAAGTTGGTCTGCAGGACTCCCAGGTCACCGTAGTCAAAGACATGAGACCTTATTAGGGAATGTACTGAAATCCTACTACAACTCATAACAGTACTGTTCCTCTTGAAAACTGCAATTCTTAAAGCATATCTGATAAAGTAATGTGGGGAAAAATACCTAAAACCCACAAAAAAAAAACAAAAAACAAGCCACAAAACCAGTACCAGGGGGTAAACCAGTCTCCTCTTACAGTGAGAAACTTTCCACCTGGATGTATGACTAAGGTATCTCTGTGCTGTGTGCTGTGCTGCTGTGGTTTAACTGACAGGTGGCTAAGCACCATGCAGTCATTCACACCCTCCTTCCGCTTCCCAGTGGGATGAGAGAGAAAACCAGGAAAAAAAAAAAAAAAAAAAAAGGCAAATTGGAACTTGAGGGTTGAGATAAAACTATTTACTAAGATAGAGAAAAGGAAAAAGTTAATAGTTATGACTATGTATATATATATAAAAATATATAACAAGTGATGCACAAGCAGTTGCTCACCACCCACTGACCAATGCCCAGCTAGCCCCCAAGCAGCAGAAGGAAGATGAACTCCCACCCCTTTCTGAACTTTTCTTCTGCATGATGTCATATGGTATGGAACATCCCTTTGGCCAGTTTAAGTCAGCTGTCCTGATTCTGTTCCCTCCCAGCTCCTTGTGCCCCCCCCCCGCCCCCCGTTGGTAAAAATGTTCAGAGAAACTGAGAAAACCAAAGTGCCCTTGGCTCTGTAAAGCACTGCTCAGCAACAACTGCAGTGTGTTATCAACACTGTTTTTCTCCTGAAACCAAAATGTAGCATCATACCAGACATCGTGAAGAAAAACAGCTCTGTGCCAGCTGAAACTAAGATGTGTGCTTTCGTAAACCAGGATAGAAAGCTAGAGTTGCACAACAAAAAGGAATGCAGCTTCCATCCTCTGCCATATTCATCTGGCTCAGGACAGAATGGACAGGAAAGACAAAGGAACTGCAAATTTGTATGTGTCACAGTCTTCAGAGTTGGGTATGTAGCTAATGCAATTAAGAAGGTTAGAACCTAAAGCAAGTCTATAAACACAATTCACTGATTCTTATCTGTAACTTTTGCATAAGATTATTCCCATGGTTTGGAGTAAATTAAAGAAAAATTGTACAATTTTTTTTCAATAAATAAAAAATGCTAAATTACAAATAACTGTCAGTTTTGCAACAAGTTTCTATAGTATGTTGTTTTTCAAATGCTGAATCAGATGCATACAGTCTTATCCACAAATGCTAAAAAAAAAAAACCCCAAAGAGATGTAGGTTCCAATGTCAAATGGAACAGTATGAGCATACATTAAAGTTAAGCAAAAAACAATAGGCAGCATTATGAGAGAGGGCAGAGCAGGGCCGAAAGTCCAAGTGGTGTTTTCTTCATGCTCAAGTGCCATAGGTCCAAGTTAAAAGCAACGTAATCATCAGATTTAAAATGTATTAGTCTAAAGTACTAATATTCTATATTTTAGAATTGTATCTTACAGCATTCTATGTTGTAGGTAGGACCTACATTATAAATTCTTGGATCTGTATATAAATATATATTATAGATTGTATGGGAACTGTTGAATCACGGCCTGAACCTCTGATTAACCACCTGAGGCAAGCGCTGAGTCAGCCATGGGAGCACAGGTGAAGGCAATTCACCTGTGAGCCCAGAAGGGGTGGAGCCAGGCTCCACCTCTCCTAGACCCCATTTAAGGGCTGACTTCCACTGAGGAAGGATCTCTTCCTGGAGATCACTCCTTGTGGAATTCCTTTGCAAGCCCATAACACTGGTGAGCATCTTTTCTGTATATTTAACTATTCTTGCAAGCCTAACTTCTCTGCATGCCTGTTAACCTTACAACCTGTTAACCTTACATAGATTCATAAGGGGCTGCTCTTGAAATTCTTACTAGCGTGAGCATTTTTAGAGTGCTGCATTCTAGTTAAAAAAAGCATGTAGCATCTAAAAAGACTTTGTATTGTGTTCCAGTAATAAAATGTATTCATGTAACTCATAAAAACCTATAGCTCTATCAGCACTTCACGAAGGGCAAAAAACTCCAGCAGAAGTAAAGAACGTTTGTAAGCCTTATGTGAAGGAGATACCACAAGGAGAGTTTAAAGCCTGCACAGATGGCGAGTATCCAGCAGTATTTCTTCTTGCTTCCAGCAGCAGATTAAATACTGCAGGTATAACCTGACTTGTCACCAGGTGGAGTTAAAACTCTTTCCTAATGACAAAGTTAAGCATTTCAAGGAACATAACGTTCAGCATTTTAAAAGTAACACTTTCATCACCTGGTTAATCGCTTGCTGTCCATTTTCATTAATTACCCATTTTTGTGAAGCTAATCAGAGCACAGATTTCACTTTCATGCATGCCTTCACAGGATTATACAGGAAAGCAAGTGATACATGATGCCTTTAAAAATTACCTGCTTTTTATATTCCTAGTTTTGCCCATTATGTCTTAGCTTTTAGTAATAAGAGCTGTACTGTTAAAAACTAATTGAGAAAATAACCCCTTGGGCTGATTCTGTGAACGACACATCTTACATAGATGGCAATTTAAGTTATGTCCAAGGAAGAACTGCACAAATCTGGTCAGAAGAACAGTCTAACAGAGATGTGAAAAGACATTAAAAGATTACTTGGTGTTATCGATAAAACATAAACCAGATTTTTTTTTAAATGTGTAATTTTGTATTTTAACTTATAACTATGCCTGCCCTTAAAACTGCACAAAATTGCATTTTTTCTTGCTCAAAACCCAAGGGAAGCACTTAATGCCTTCTGACTTGTAAGTAGCAGATGGTATTTTTTTCTCTTAAGCAAAAGACATTAGTCAAAGTCAATGGAGATCTATGGTTTAAAAACAAAGATGATCTGCTAAAATCATCTCATCAGTGGATTTAATATTTATTTGATGAAATAAAAAATTAAGAAATGATAAAAATGTTAAGCTTTTCTTTCGGTTGTGTAGCTATTATGAAATGCAAACATTTTTTTTATCCAGTGATTCTGTTGTAATGCTCTTTATTTCTCCTGATCCCAGCTCCTCTCAACCCAAGACAAAAAAAAAAAAACAAAAAAAACAGCCATATCTATTTCAGCTCTCCTGCTGCACAGCTAGCTACTCAGAGTGGTACCATCTGTAATCACTACTCTAACAGATGTATCTAGTTTCTAATTTTCCTATTCAGATTTCTTTTCCTTTTTGTTCCATGGCATTATTAGTAGGGAAGCTTCAAAATGTTTAAAATATTCCAAAACCATTACTTGACATCACAGCACTTACCTATACCAACCATAGAAAGCTCAACTTCATCATTTTTCTCTGAAATAGAACAAGATGTTATGAGAATTTGTTTCCCCAACAAAATAACTATGAACATACAGTTCCTTCCTTGCTAAGGCGATGTTTAAAATTTTTATATACATTTAAAACTGAAGTGCGAAGAGGAAATACAAAATCAATTCCACACAGCTTACACTCAACACAAGAAGTGAGGGAAGACTTTTAAAATAGATCTGTATCTTAAGGAGCCATTAGCATTTTTTGAGACTTTGGAGATTTAAAGCTGGTTTTTATTTTGAGCAGGTGCTCAGCACTGGAGAGAAGCCATAAGGAATCTGTCATCTTGTGTACACTGCAAGATTCCGTGCATTGAAAACTTCCCTTACCATTACCTGCTCACATCCGCTTGGGACAGTTAACATGGAAATCATGTTATGTGCAGAGGTGAAAAATGGACAGAGCTCACTGATGTTGTATGGTAGAAGAGCTGGCAGGTGTGTGAGTAGACCAGATTATTACATTCTTTATATCTGCAATACTTTACGCACCTGGCTGTTCTTGCTTTCCTTTTGAGGCTTGCTTGGCTTTTCCACCTCCCTGTTTCTTTGCTGAGGTTTTTGGACTTTTCGGGGTGGTCTTGCCAGATTTGAGATTTTTTGGCATGTTTTCAGATTCTCTAGAGAAAATAGATATCAATAAATAGTAAACACTGCACTGTGCAGGAGTGAAAATTTGGCCCTTAACTTTATATATTTTTATTATCACAGTCTAATTTTCATCCACAGCTAACGCTAACGGTTGGAAATTCACCCATTCCAGGGTCACTAAATACACAAGCTGATTATCAAAAGTAGTGAAAAGTTAAGTTAGAACATGCATTACCCTTAAAGAAAGCTGGAGAACTTGAGCTATGGTGTGTAAAGTGTAGGTGAAGATTCCATAGCTGTTCATGTTTGTCCCAATCTCCTTAAAGTGTAAATCACTACACGGGTGCACACAGCATTTTTGTGCTTCTGCATTTCCATTTAATTTAACAGTGGTAGCGCTGTGGAGGACAGATTTGGAAAGAAACTATGCATAATTACATGCAACAACTGCACAGCTGGAGACTATACTGCGCAGAAAGCTACTTCTCTTTCATTTACTCCCCTCTTTCCCAGAATCCAGAATAAGGATAAGAACAGATGTGTCATGAAGTCTCGTTTCCATCGCAAAGAAAACGAAACCCAGCCTGCCTACTATACAGACCGGACGGCACGCCACCAGTAAATGCAGTCCCAGCACCACCGTGTGGAAGAGGTACGCATAGCATCCAGTAAAAGTGAAGCGCAATGGTCCACAAACTGTAATGAAAAGTACTGAAACTTGTTTGATGTTTACTACTTGAACAGCTAGAGATATTCAGCTGGGATAAGGACAGTGGGACTCCCAGTGTTTGTGCTACAATTACCCTTAGCAATAGGAAAGAAACATGGAGCCTCCCTCCCTCTCTTGCATTTACCACTTTTCTTAGGGCTATAAGTTGACTGGCAGAGGAACTGTTTTTTTTAATGTGTACAAAACAACTACAGAATTTGGGTGCTGCTACACCAGTACCAACAGATTAACTTCTCAGAATGCTACAACTTTTGCCTTGCAAGCGTTGACAGTTTTGGAAGATTTAAAAAACAAACATAAATCAGTGCAAGTAAATCATGTGCTGTATGGACATGACTGTAAGGAGGAAGTTCGGTTTTTTTCTGTCCTTGTTCACAGTCATTTTGTGAAGTCCAGGACTACAAGCACCAATGATATATTTCTTATGTTTAGCATTCAACATTTTCCCAATTATAATCTTTCAAAGGTACCTCTACACTGAGTAATGCCTGGTTTACAGTTCTGAAATGCTTAGGGCTACCTTAACTTACCATACATCTTACTTCAGGTAGGTTAAAAAAAGCCAGTTCTCTCTCTCTCTCTCTCTCTCCTTTTTTGTCATTTTATTTTATTTTTTTTTAAGGTATTCCCTATCCATCTCTTTGCATGTTTTAAATAAAATTCGTGACCAGCATTGCTGCCACTGATTAAAGCAGACAGTGGTGCCTGTGGTTAGAAGAAGAGGTCAGTCATTTTAGAAGTTAGTTGAAGGATGGCACGAACTGTGTTCTGTGTGTTACAGTCACATTTTCATACTTAGCCATTTCGTAATTATACACTGAGATAAAGCCAATTTGGAAACTATGAGTTCTGCTGAGTAACCAAAACCCTAAGTCACATGAACGGAGGAAACACTGAGAGGGCTGAGATAAATTATGTGGCTATTTTTAGCAGGATAACTTGGAAATAAAAACAACCTTTCTCCTCTGACTGACTTCAAGAATATTAAACCTATAAAAGCAATTAAAATTTTGTCTCCAAGTAATGTGGTTCTTCCTTCTTTAACTGGAAGAATCAACTGTACTACACAGATGGGGAGTGCTGATGGAGGCAGAGGGGGCAAGTGCATCTGTAGGCAAATGTTAATACAAGAAGCGTCCCCATTTTAAGTGTTGCAAATGAATAATACAGCAATCAGTGAGGACCGTTTATGGTTCCACCTGTGGTGCAAAGACCCTCACTGACTGAAAAGGTGATATATCCAGAACAGTTAGAAAGCACAAAGTAATTACCTCCTTTCACAATATCCCTAACATATCGTATCTCTCCACTTGTCTTCCTGTGGGCACTTGATTGTCAGCTGTCAGGAAACATTTAAGGCCTCCAAAGAAAGCAAAGGCAGGACTTCTAAAAAAACTTACCTGAAAGATAATTGAGCCCACATCCATTTACATATATACAAAGGTTTGGGTTTACTTTTTGTTGTTTAAACAGGATTATAGTACTAACCTCTAGGTGCTCCCTGTGGGAGGTTGGCACCTGCTGAGAACTTTAAAACACGAGCTGGACAGCGATCTTCCACTTGCCACCACTTCTAAAAAAGAAACAACATTTACAGTAACATAATTTCAAAAAAAAAAAAAATTATGAGTGCAAAAAACAAAAGTACCAAAAAAAAAAAAAAAAAAAGAAGAATTGAAAATCAATTGATGTATACTGCGCCCGCTATTTGATGTAAGCAGGAACACATCATGGTCAATTTTTCATTACATATGCTCAGCCTCATTTCTCAGCAAATTTTCAGTGGGTCACAGCGTTACGGTACTTAATTGCAAAGGCCCCAGTGAAGCCATGAATGTTTGACATAGTGTAGCCTCATTTAGGTGCAGCTGGATGTAACATTTTGAACTTTATAATATCATAAAGAGCAAAATGAAGATCAGAACGTTCTCCTCCCTGGTTAATGGACCCGGACATCGATGGCTGTAGAACAGAGGCGTGATGTTGCCAGGTGCTGCGGATGGAAGGAGCATCAGCTGTCAGCAACACAACCGTTGCTGTCCAAACAGAGGGCACGGAGCGATTCATTACTTGCTTAATTGAATGATTTAGATTTCAGTTTGTGTGCATTATTGATTTAAGACTAATTTACTCCAATTTGCTGTGACAAAAATGATGTCAATTTAACGTAAGGACTATGAGGAAATTATTACAAACACACTCTGCTTTTTTTTTTTTCTTTTGGTGGTGTCACTGTCAAGCTAAAGTCCACATTTCTGCCTGTAAACATTTAGGAGCTCTTACTAAAAATACCATCTCAGTAATGACCTACTCGCTACATAAGTTCACGTACAGTGTTCACTTTATTTAATCTATTTTGCTCTACACAAAGAGCAAACAACACACCTCAGGTTTGCACTGCAACGAAAGGTTGTACGTACTTGAATGCAGCTTCATTCTGTGAGCCTGGGCTGAAGCTTTGGCAACTGCCCCATCCGCTCTGCACGTGAATGGACCTTATTCCACACGCGCAGGTCTTGAAGGAACTGAGCCTACGTGAGTCAGGTGCAGATTTCGTTATTTAGTAGAAATCCGCAGAGGTTTTTGTGTGCAGCGAAGGCGAGGAAGAAGGAGCTCAGCCTTCCAACACGCGGCCACCCGTCAGCCTGTCCAGCGCCCGCAACGAGCCCCGCTTACCTGCGCGGCGTGATGTTGTCATGGCAACGGGGCGGGACGGAATTGACATTTCTGACAGGCAATAAGCGCGCTGCTTTTCGAGCCCGCCCCCATGGAGGGAAGTCGCTATTGGTTGATCTGCGGAGGGGCAGGAAAGCTCCGCATCCCAGCGTGCGGCGCGTGAGGGGCTGCGGGAAGCGGGCAGATGGCAACTGGCTGGGGCTGTGCTGGGTACCTGTTGGGCGAGGGGAGGTCTGGGTGGTTCGGTGCCGTCTGGTTCAGTGAGGAGCTGCACTCCTCTGTCCGGTGCATAGCGATAACTCAGTTTGCCCCAGCGTCATCCCCTGTGACCGCAGCGCTCCCATATCAGTGTGTGTCCCGTCCCGCCGCCTGCCCTTTGCAACTGCAATTCCGTAACCGGAAGGGTCTGTTCCATTGCGTTGTGTTTTGCTCTGTTTTGTTTAATTAAAGATCTGGCACAGCAAATTGTAGGACGAGTGACTCGGCCTTTCCCCCGACGCAGCAGCCCGGACCAACGCCGGGCAGGGCGGTGCCGCGCCGCGGGCAATGCCTGCAGGCGGCGGTAGGGGCCGGGAGGCCGCCGTGCCGCTGCACCCCGCCGGGCGCCGGAGCGCTGTGCGCGCAGCGGGAGCACAGCGCAGGTATTTGCGTCAAAGCCTCTGCTTTGGGCTACGGGGCGGGAGGCGGGGGCCGAGCCCGGGGAGCCCCGCGCTTCTCTCCCAGTTGGGTACGGGGAGGGCTGCGGGGAGGAGGCCCCGTGGTGCTCAGCCGGCTGTGGGGAGGGGGCGAGGCGCGGTGCGGTGCGGTGCTGCAAAGAGGGGACGGGCTGTGTGCGGCGATATCCCCGTGGGATCGGAGCCCGCGTTGTCTCAGTGTGCAGGCTGGCTGGAAAAAGTGCGTTGCGTTTGTCTTGAGTGTCTTCTGCAGCTGATACCGTGAGGTCAAGAAGTACTTTTTTGTTATCAGCCTCATGCACTGACAACAGCGCGGCGGTGGCAAAGCATATTGGTGTGAAAAGGCCCGATGTGTTGAGAGGAAGATGCCTGGCAGCCCCGCTGTGCTGTATCCCCCGGACGGTGCAGCCCTGGGGAACCGGAGCGGGGCTGTGTGGGGCTCACCTGTCCCCGTCCCTGCTGATGGTGTCTGACCACCAGTTCTGAACTTGTCACCACCTGACACCTGAGCTCCTCGTGATGCTTACCATTACCTTCAGTCTTATTGCCAGGTTCATGATCACCAGTGGTTTATGTTCAGGCTTTTATGGCTGTAGCAGTCGATATAGTGGTGCTAAGTGCCAGTTAGTTGCTCAGGTAATGTATCTGAATTGCACTTGGCACGCTGGGGCTCCGCTTCCAGCGAAGAATGATGCTATCACTGACGTCTGAGAAAAGCACTGTTTCTCTTGAAAACTGCATTTCTTTTGGGTACTGGACAGCTGATGGGTAGCTGTGGGGAATGCCAGCTCCAGAAGGAGATACATACCCAGAGCACTGCAGAGAGGCTTTGGTGCTCTTCTAGACAGGAGGAAGTGAGTCACAGTGTTCTGCATATGTGGTGCTGGTGTTGGGAAACGAGAGGGGAAGAGGTTTTTCATAAGTGACTGCATCATTCCAAAGGGACAGAAATTCCATTTGTAATTGAATGTTAAGTTACCTGTATGGGTTCTGCCTCTAGAGCGTGTGTAGCATTATGAGTTAGCTCTTAAGCTCGGTGTAACATGTGGGTACCTTCACAGAAGACAAACAGCTCTGGGGCCCAGGTTGTCAGCACAGGATGATTTAATGCTGCTGTACTGATGCATGTTTTCCAACCGCCACAGACGTTTGTCATTTCAGCAATGGAGGCTCCTGAAGTGGCTGTAAGCAGCTGCAGTACTCCGGATGATGAAGGGCTCTGCAGCTACAGACAACACCAGTCACTGCCACAGGAGCTGCTGGTGGAAGACCAGCTCAGGAGGAAGCTAAAGTTCTTCTTCATGAACCCATGTGAAAAATTCTGGGCCCGGGGCAGAAAACCTTGGAAACTTGGGATTCAGCTGCTCAAAATAGCAATGGTTACCATTCAGGTGAGTACTGTGTAAGCAGGGATTCAATCCAATGAATTCAAATGAGGGGTGCAGATGCAAAGGCTTTTCCTTGGCCTACCGTGTAGACTGAAGGAGGACAGACTGCAGAACTGTCTTGGTCACACAGATGTAGCTTGGATCTCAGGATCCTGGGTAACATACTTTTCTCTTAAACTACTGACGGAAAAATAGATGTCCTGAGAGTGGGGATGAAAGGAACCATCTTTAAGGATTTTTTTTCTTCTTTTCCCCTCTGTCCCATTTTACAATTAGAAATAAAATATTATGGTGGAAGAATCTAAATAAGGTCTGGACTTTTCAGAGAAAATCTGCCAATAGGTAATTCAATCTTTGTGCTATTGATTTGCTTGTGCATTCCTGTGTTTCTGGGTCTTCAACACCCAGCTTGCCCACAGTCTGCTTTAGTGTCTTTGTAACAACTGAGTTGTCTATCCTTATCAAAAACTAAATATCCAGTTTGCCTCATGGCCATAAAGCTGATCCGTAGACTACTGGTTCAGACTTACCTCTGATGAGTTTCTTCACAATACTGCCAAACATGAGTTGTGAAACAATAGGCACCGAAGAGAACTGTGAACTCCTGCAAACAATAGAGCACATTCTTCTGGGAAACTTTCCCAGCCTGGATGGCAGCTAGCAGGGTTTTGTGCTAACTTCATGAGCTGTTGCAGTGTGTGACGGCTCTGAAGTTATTCTGTTACAAGCACCGTTTTCATCTATTACTGTCAAGGCACCTTTTACTCAAACCTGAGAGAAAGATAGTTTGTTGTTGTTGTTTTGTTTTGTTTTGTTTTTGAGTTGTCCTCAATTTGCCTTTTCTGCGCTGGAGTCAGGACTTCAAAGTGAGGTCTGGTTATGTCTTGTCCTGCCTTTTTCTCTGAGAAACGCTTAGGTTTCCTAAGGCAAGTTATATTAGTGTCAGGCTGAAGTAACAATCACATGTAACAGTATATGGGTAGATTGAATTTGAGATAGTATCCTTTTCTTTGTGAAAATGCAAGTCCTTAGCCAAGAAGCTGGTGGTTGTGTTAAAGGAACATTCTTAAAAACCATTGTTTCCTTAAAGCTTTCTTTTGACCAGCTCTGAAATGGAATAGCCTCCTGCATGTAAGTGCCGTGTTTACCAGCATGATGAGAGTAACTAGCTGTTTGTAGGACAGAATTTGTCTATTAACGCAGAAGCCAAATTTGTCTTTGAACAGGAAATATAAATGTCTTTTTCAGCTGGTGCTTTTTGGATTGAGCAATCAAATGGTGGTTGCCTTCAAAGAAGAGAACACTATTGCATTCAAACATCTCTTCTTGAAAGGGTACATGGACAGAATGGATGATACCTATGCGGTATACACACAGACAGATGTCTATGACCAAATATTCTTTGCCATCAATCAGGTAAGGATTGTCACTGCCATGTATACAGTATACATGCTCTTTACCTGGGTGCACTTTCTTCCTCTTTCGTCCTGGGTAGTGTCTGAGATTGAATGCATGCACTTATTGCTTAATACTAGAATACTGACTTGCTTACTTAGTTGGTAGAGGGAAAGGCTTGTGTCCCATCTACTGAATGAAAATTATAATGTGACATACAAGAAGTAACACGTTTTGAGTTAATGTTGTCCTGGAGACTTACTTTTCATGAAAAGATGAGGTTCTAAACACTGCTTTTCCTAAGCTGTTTAGAAGACTTTATGTTGAGGTAACAAAATGGGATTGCTGAGGATTGAAGATTTTTTATTGAATGGGAGAAATGGGAGACTACTCTGCTGGATTTTCCTAAACACAAGGCCTAGTCCTGTCACTTATTTTTTTTTTTTTTAATGGATTCAATAACTGTTTTGGGGGAGGGGAAAAAAAAACAACTGTAGCCAAGCATACTGAAGTGAATACTGCACACAATGCTGGTCAGACAGGCTCTGAAGAGGACTGGCTCTTTGGCACATCCATGACTTTGAGTCTTGTGTAAAGGGCAAGTGTCAGAGCCACTCGCTCAAACACAGTTGCACCTTAGAGCTTGCAGGTGAACTTTCATGGGTCAGTCCCCATCCAGAGTCAATGTACTTCTGCTCTTCAATTTTTCTTGCTGTGGGAGGCATATTTCTTTAGTGGCATTAAAGTAACATGGAGTTAAAAGGAATAGGAGTGGAAGACTAAGAAAAACCTGAAATGACTCAGATCTCTTCCTGAGATCTTCCTATACCATAAGTCATTAAGAAAAAAAGTGTTGCTGTATTAGTTGCTAAATTAGTAGAATAGTGTTAACACTTTACGTAAAGCCATTTCTGGAATGAACTGGTGGAGAAATCTGCTGGTTTTTCAGGAAAAGAAACAGACTGCCTCTCATTGCCAGAGCACTGGTCTTGTGCAGACATCCCTGGAGCTAATCAATAGATTTTGTTCTCAATGAGCTGCTTGGATTTTAGCCAGAGTGCTTTGCAAATAATGAATTACACTTTCAATAAGGATTGTAAAAAGAAAAATAATACACAGCAAAAAGGCATTTAGACTCAGATCCTGCACTTCTTGCTTTTGTCAAATACCTTAAAGCAGACGTGTCCAACTCATGGCCCTCAGGCAGCATGTGGCCAGGCACAGCTGGCACTGCGGCCAGCCCCTGTCCCGCACTATCATGGCGGTGGCTCTGCCCCACCGCTCTGCACAGCCATCACTCAGCTCCAACCAAACACCAGTGCAATATTAACTCCCTCTGGGCTTAAACCGGGACATAAGGAGGGCTTCAAGATTGCAAAAATATTATACAAATTTTGCTTATTTGCAACTCCATTTTCAGTCAACTTAAATATATTACTTGTGAATTTTCAAATAGAATGTACAGAATTGCAATCAAAAGTTTGATCATGTCTCTTTACCAGACTTTTATAAGACCTCTCACCTGAGAGAAATACCCCTCACTTCACAGTCACGCCTTATCTGTGTCATCGCTTTCTGGCAGTGAGTACATTTGTGAACAACTGTGCTCAAGGATGAAATACAGGAGTAAAATTTCATCAAAAATCTCTACTAAAGACCTTGAAAACTCCCTAAGAACTGCAACCGCTTCCATCAAACCAGTCTGATGTGTTACTTTCACAAAAACAAGGTCAAATATCCCACCAGTTTTATATTTTTACTGCTTTACTTATATACATAAACTACAGTATATATTTTGCGGGGACTCCTCCACAAGTAATACCTCCTGTTTTATTATGTTGGCCCACAGTGTCAGGGGCAGATTTTAGTGGGATGGCAGTAGAGCTGAACCTTCCCACCAGTATCCCATTCCATGTGGTTGCCGTGTGACAGATGGCACCAGTGGGGCAATCTGACAGCATGCTGTCTGGCATGGAAGTGTGTATGAAGGAAAGGTGTGTCATTTAATTCCTCCATACAGAAAAATGCAAGATCATGCCCCTGGATCAAAGCAACCCTCACTACCAATACAAGCTAGGGATGAAAGGATTAAGTGCAGCCCTGCCAAAACAAATGTGGGGGTACTGGTGGATGGGAAGGTAGATGTCAGCCAGCAATGTGCCCTTGCAGCCCAGAAAGCCAACCGTATCCTGGGCTGTATCAAAAGAAGCATGGCTAGCAGTGTGAGGGAGATGATCCTGTCCCTCTGCTCTGCACTGTTGAGGCCTTCTCTGGAGTACTGCATCCAGATGTGGAGTCCTCAGTACAGGAGGGGCATGGACCTGTTGAAGTGCATCCAGAAGAAGGCCACAAAAATAATGCAAGGGATGGAACACCTCTCCTATGAGGACAGGATGAGAGAGCTGGGGCTGTTCAGCCTGGAGAAGAGAAGGCTGCGATGTAACCTGATAGTGGCCTTTCAATATCTAAAGGGGAGCTACAGAAAAGAAGGGGACAGACTCTTTAGCAGGGTCTGTGGTGATAGAACAAGGGGAAATGGCTTCAAGCTCAGGGAGGGTAGATTTAGGTTGGATATAAGGAAAAAGTCTTTTACAGTGAGGATAGCGAGGCACTGGAACAGATTGTCAAGAAATATGGTTGATGCCTCATCCTTCGAGACTTTCAAGGTGAGGCTGCATCAAGCTCTGGGCAATCTGATCTAGCTGTGCGTGTCCCTATTCATTGTAGGGGATTTGGACTAGATGACATTTAAAGGTCCCTTCCGACTCTAAGGATTCTATAAAAAAATGTCACATATTGAACATTGATGGAGACCAAACAGTGGATGTGAGCACAGTGAGATGGGTGATGCATTTCAGCAGTGGCAAAAGTGACAGTAGATCACCTCCACTGGCACAGATTTTTATGAGTGTGGCATGCAGGCTCCTGCTCATTGCTGGTGAAAATGCACAGCTAACGGTGGTGACTGTGCTGAAAGAGAGTGTTTTGTAGCTGAGAATGTGCTCTATTCCATGGTGTTACTATGCTCTTTGTATCAGTTGTAGTTTCCATGGAAATAATTAGGAGGAATTACTTTTGGAGTGACCTTTGTAGATGCAGCTCTAGACAACTCCTCTTTACTCAACGCATCCCAGGCAAGCCAAAAGGTTGTACACCCAAGCTTTAAAGTATTTGAAGACTCAGCTGTACTGTGGTGAACATTTCCAAGTTCTTTAAATGACCTTTTAAATAAAAAGAAAGGTTATGGCATAAATCTAAACTCTTGTTATCTTTTTTTTTTCTTTCTTTCTTTCTTTTTTTTTTGTTGTTTGTTAGTTTGTTTCCCAAGAGATCAGTAGTTTTGGTGCCATCTAACTTTGTTAATCTCTTTGTTCTGAACTTTAGTACTTACAGTTGCCCAACATTTCTGTTGGAAACCATGCTTATGAGAAGAAAGGAGCAGAAGAGACAGCTCTGGCTGTATGTCAACAGTTTTACAAGCGAGGAGCCATCTGTCCTGGAAATGACACCTTTGATATAGACCCAGAGATTGTGACTGGTGATGAATCTATAATCTATTGTATTATTTCTTTGGGAGGAGGGACCCTACACTTAAAGATACATTCTTAGTGAGCATCCAGTATTGTATAGTTGTATCAAATGATCTGTACTGAACTTACTACTAGCCAAAACTGGTAAGAAAACTACTGTGTAACTAACCTCCCTTCCAGGGAAACAGTCCTTTATATCTACTGCACAAAAAGTGATGCTGTTAGCACAACGACCGTCTAATACAAGGCTAATTTCAGGAGCCTTCCCAGTGAATTCATGCTGAATAACTTGGCTGGTGTTCAGAAAGCCAACGTATTTGTAACCAAGACTCCAAAGTGACTCATCACTTAAGTGTGCTATCTTTACTGCTCTAGTCAACTGCACTTCATAGCCTCAGGAGTGGGAAGGGCAGATTACAGTTAAAGAGCATGATAACCCCTGAGATATTATTGTGAGTACTTATCCATTGCAGACTGCTTGTATATTGAGCCGATGATGTCTTTAGACAACAGAACAGTGGGAAAGCACAATTTGAATTTCACTCTGGATTTCCACAGGTAAGAAGGAGTAAGCACCTCCTACATTGGTGTTTATGTGCATTTTCTTTGCCAAAAAAACTAACATAAGACCCTGTTCCAGGCTAGTGGCAGTGCAACTCATGTTCAATCTGAAGGCAATCAACCTCCAGACCGTTCGTCACCACGAGCTCCCTGACTGTTACGATTTCACCCTGACGGTACATGGATGTCTGCCCTGTGTATTTCAGTTCAAAAATGAGAAACCATTCGTGTTTATTTACTATATGCAGTCAGTGCAGATGTTTTCTGAGGAGTGCTGGTTGCCACTCAGTGTCCTCATTGGCATCTGGATTACTCTGCCATGAATTAGTACCCTGTAAACTACTCTCAGGTGTTACTGTAGGTTAAGCTTTGAGCACATCTGATACAGTCCTCACGTGCTTGTTCAGTTTACAGCTTTTGTAATCTAATCTCGTTGAAGTATGGGAAGAACATGAACCCCTTCTCTTTAGAGAGATGTTTCTAGGAATGTGTTGTGGGTTTTTTTTTCAGACCACGAGGATGTGGGGCTGTACATAAAAGAATTCCACCTGTATTTCGGTATTTACTTAATCAAATAGTACCAGACTTGTTTTACATTTTGTCAAGACTTGACTTGAATAAACAGGAATTACTTTAACCTTAAACAACTTTCATAACTTCTGCCTGAGGAGAATTATTCTGAATTATTGTGCAAACTTAGCAGTACAACATACTAAATATATAATGTTTTAACAGTCATTTTTAATTAATTTTTTGTTACTACAGATAGTGTTTGATAATAAAGCCCACAGTGGAAGAATCAAAATCAGTCTAGACAATGACATAGAGATCAGGGAATGTAAAGACTGGCATGTTTCTGGATCAAGTAAGTGACATAACTTAAATTTTCATGTTAAACTAGCCTAATGTTTGTTAACCTTTCTTTATTTAAAGATGAGGCACTATTGACATACATTGCCTAATAGGTACACTGTAAATCCTGTTCGTTTTTTTTTCCTGAAGAATTGTTCTTAAACAACTGTGAAACCTTGTACCATCGATACTGTTGCACCAAAATGTTTTCATCATTCTGGTTTTGGCTATTGAGCTTAAGCTGCTCACTGGTTGTGGCAGCCTGTGAAGCATTGCTCTAGCACCAGGCAACGGAAGGATATGCAATAGTGGTGGAAAGTTGAAACTGATTCACTCTTATTTCAGGACTTAACAGCAGGCAGATAAGGAAGCGCTGTTGCTAAGGGCTGCTAGAGTGAAATAGCTAGAAATACTCCTGATTGCTGCTTAAACGTAGTTTAGCATGTATGTGAGTCTAACTGAGATGTGCAGTATGGCTGAATATCTCTCTTAAATAGTTGATAATAGGAGCACCCCTTGTTTGGAGCTACTATCTCTAGTCAAAACTTTTCCAGAGGTTTTTGTAGATTAAAGAATCTCTTTGAACACCGGAAGCTTTGCAGGACTTTAAATTCCACTTGTTTTTCTTTTTTTTCTTTCTTTTTTTTTTTTTTTTTTGAAAGAGGTCTACTTTTCTATTTTGTTGCTTTCTCTTTTGCTACACCTGCATTAGGAAATTCCCTTGTGAACAGCTGGTATTAAGAGAAGGAGAGTTATTTTTTTAAGATCGTAGCTGGAATTAATTTTGTGAATTTAATGAAATGCATCACAGAGGATGAAACACACTGTTTAAGCAAACGTATAATCTGCTAAACAGTCCATCAGCAGGCTTTGTTAGATGCCGTGTTATAAATGTACACCAGATGGCATGCTGCCTCTAACAGATTACTTCTGCAGTAGGATAAGGTTTTGATAGCAGGCCTCTATAATAATCCACATTTGACATTGATACAGATTGCCTCTGTTACAGTTTTCATTATCATCTCCTGAAGTACCCTATATTATTTTTTGAAAGCCAAGGAAAAATACGAAGGCAGTGATGTCAAATGCTGCTGTTCTGAACTATACTGCAGAACGATCTCGTTTGGCACCAGTACATGTGTTAGAGACTTCTAAACAAGAAGAAGGTGGGCTTTTTCTGGATAGTTGGTATCTTTGTGATGTCAACGAGAATATCGGCATCCCATTTTGGAGACTTGCTGCCCATTCTTTCAACCTTAGCATTAATTTTCTTCAATTTTTTTTTCTCAAATGTAGTAACTCTTTTAGCATTAAAAATCAAATCCTGATACTAACTCCATCTAGATTCTACTATATGATAAGGATAAAAAGGAAAAAGATGTCTAGCAGTAGTTTTGGTGCAAAAATTGTCCTTAATTGATCTAGAATGTTATTTTTAGTAACAAAAGATATGGAGTGCTCATGTCTAGCTCAGTGTTGGTCATAGCTATCTGAGCAATAGTGCAAATTAAGGACAGAAGAGACATCTGATAGTCAAATTCTGTTCTGGAAGAGAAGATACATATTGTAAAATTCCTGAGATTGTTTTTTTATACAAACGTTTTGGCTCAAAGGGTCATTCCAGTGCTTGCAAAATAGACAAGTCCTACCTCCCATTCTGCGGCCTTGTAAGACACATTCATACTCCGATATATGACATTTTTGATGTGGTGTCAACCTTTCTAAATTAATTGGAGTGATATTGGTAGTGCAGATATACTTGTGTGTCTCTTGAAAATGTCAGACGAGCTTTTGTGGGAAAAATGCAACAATTTGTCTTAATTCCTATAAACATAGCAAACATCAAAAATTGGTTCCTACTTCAATACTCAAGATGAAATGCATCTGATTATATAGAAATGCATGATTATATATATAAAACATGTATGTTTTTGTTCCTGCAGTACAGAAGAATACGCATTACATGATGATCTTCGATGCTTTTGTCATACTGATCTGTCTGAGTTCGTTGATCCTTTGCACGCGATCAGTAGTCAAAGGAATTCGGCTCCAAAGAGTGGGTATAATGCTTCCTTTGGAAAGGCTTTATGTTTTTCATTAGTCTAATGAGCTTTTCCCTCTCTTCCTTTCCCCTAGGAATTTATAAGTTTTTTTCTATATTATTACAAGAAAGAAGTATCTTACAATGATCAGATGGAATTTGTCAATGGCTGGTATATCCTCATTATGGTTAGTGATGTCCTAACTATCGTTGGATCAACTCTCAAAATGGAGATACAGGCTAAGGTAAGATGCTTACACTGTTAGGTGGAAGCAATGCTGACTATTTCTGTCTCACCTAGGTTTAAATCTCTGAGGTCTCTAGGCTGGCTTTCCTTGATTCAAAATGGCACAACATTTTGAAACTCTGTCTTCTTATCTGGAATTATAACTCAGGTGTATTGTTTCCAAATATCACTATATATTATAATTCTAATTCTCTTTGCTCCTTTCAGGTGTCTCAAAGGAATAAAATTACTTCATCTCTGAACATTTAAGACTATTGACTTCCTCTCTGCACCATTTAGGACCAGTTAGATTTGCTTACTTACTTTTTTTTTTTTTTAATTTAGCATTTAAGTTTCTATACCACATTTAAAAAGTGTTTAACTGGTATAGAGATTTTCTTGTTAACCATCACTTTGCTGCTTTCCTAGCTTCTGGTTTCCAGCATGTACATAACACTCAGCCACAGCCTGGTTTTAAGCTGTCTTCAACTTCTATTCTAAATTCAATTTCTAAAATAAACTTACTACAGAAAATAAATAAATAAATATGAAATGTTGGGCAACAAAAATTGCAGTATGTTACGCTGAAGCACTCTAGAATTCAGATCATGTTGTGTTTTTTTACTGAATCTGTATCAGACTTTGAAGCATAGCATTGCAACACAACAGACTTTGGACAGTAGTGATGAAAGGACAGAGCTGAAATCAATCTGGTGACTGCTTGATTATCACACATTGCTCTATCTTACTTTAGGAGCTGTAAACTTAAAAGTAGAAAGGAGCTAAGGTGAGAGAGAGGTCCATGCTCACTCAGAAGAGGTCCATTCTCTCACAGAAAATAGCGAACACTTTTTATTCAAGTCAGCTGTCCAGATGTGAGCATTTTGGAGAAGAGCTGCAGTTCAAGAGACAGGATGTAGGGTAACTTGGATGAAAATGGACCAGTATGTAGAGATGGAAGAAAACCAGCCAAGTGCTGATAAAATATACATGAAGCTCTGGTTAGAACTAATTAAAAGCTAATTATTCTTCTCCTTGATGACTTCCTACACCTCACAGGTCTGCTGCATAGCCAAATCCTCCTTAATATTTATCTGAACTCTGCTGACACCTCACAATATTTGAAGAAAAAAAAGCTTTATCTACATACTGGAAGAGCTGTTTTTGCTCTGTAGTTCTAAAATAAGGTTTACAGTGTATGTTGGGATGTGGCAGAGAGATTCCAAAGCTAGTATGGGGAATCTGCTGATGCAGTTGCAGCAGATTGCAGCAGCAGTGTCTGCAGGTCTGAGAACAGCACGACATGTTTTCAGGGCCACGCGGCAGGACCTGTCGAGTTACGCACTGAGAGGGGGTCTCTGAAGCTGCAGTCCAGCTGTGCTGCTGGCCTAGCAAATAACACGTAGCTCATGGTGAGAATCTGGTTCATCAACAGTAATTTTTAAAGGCACGTGGAATGAGTAACACTTTGAAAGTTCCCTTACTCTTTGGTGGCACTTCTGCTCTCTACAACATATTGCCCCAAACTAATTTCTAATGGGAGAGATTTCTAAGGAAAACAAAGTTTCTTATTAGATCTTTGTAGTAATGAGAGTTGCAATTTAAAACCTGTCATTTATTATAATACTTGATTCTTTTTATTTTTATTTTTTCCTTTAGAGTCTGACAAGTTATGACGTCTGTAGCATACTCCTTGGAACATCCACTATGCTGGTGTGGCTTGGAGTCATTCGCTACCTAGGTTTCTTTCAGAAGTATAATGTAAGGATCTCCTGAGATCTTCATGCTGTTGGTATTTATTCTGTTTGCTGCTATAAGACAACAAGAAGAAATGCCTGGTTGAATTCTTACTGTTTGCATTGCTTTCTGCAGCTTCTCATTCTAACGCTGCGAGCAGCATTACCCAACGTCATGAGGTTCTGCTGTTGTGCTGCTATGATCTATCTAGGCTATTGTTTCTGTGGATGGATTGTACTGGGACCATACCACGTGAAGGTAATATACCCAAGATTAAATATACAATGTGAACAATAGAATAGATTCTAAATAAATGAGAGTTTACTACTGTTATCTTTTAAGTTTCCATGTCAAGGCTTCCCGTAATACAAAAATCATTCATCTTCAACATGATGCTACTGTTTGAGCAGCCTGACTGTCACAACATGGTCAGACTTCCCTCTGGTTGTGAAAGCTCTGAGTCAGGAGTGGAAGCTGCGGTGACTTCCAGTCATATGCTGGGAGTCCCGTGTGGCATTTTGAGAAACAATTTTGATCTCACAGAACACTGTTATCAGACTAAAGCTTTGGAGATATTATCCTTTTTTAAAGTGAAATTGGCTTATCAAATAGCAAGAGTTTACAAAAGAATGGATTGATTGCTTTTGTGTATAGGAGGGGACAAACTCTGCTCATTCCATAAGTGCTTTCCGGTTAGCACTGCATGTTGTCATGCTCTGGGCATATAAAATGTTCAGAGGAGCCAGTCAACAGCCATATATCTCCTTCAGGTTATGGACAGTCTAGGGTCCCAAATAAAGTGGCAACGGATGTCCTTGTCTTTTTCCAGTTCCGTTCTCTGAATGTGGTTTCTGAATGCCTCTTTTCATTGATAAATGGAGATGACATGTTTGCCACTTTTGCAAAAATGCAGCAGAAAAGTTACTTGGTTTGGTTATTCAGTAGAATCTACCTCTACTCCTTCATCAGTCTGTTCATCTACATGGTGCTAAGTCTCTTCATTGCGCTCATTACAGATACATATGAAACTATCAAGGTAAGCATGAACTCTTAACATTTGTTTGGAATAAAAGAGACAAGATTGGTGCTATCCAAACTCTCATCTCCCTTGAAATTTTGGCTTGCTGTGCAAGCCAGTTTCACGAATGAATATAAAAGCTATTTTTGAGGGCATGGAGTGATTGTAAGAGATTTTTAATTCTTTTCTACTTTGGTTTTCTTATAAGCCTACTTGGTTTTCCTCTCCTAATGGATGCTTATTATCGACTAAAAAGTAGAAATTTCATATTCAGTTCTCTGAATCTTCTAATTTCATGCATGAATAATACCTGAAAAGTGGTCTGGGGAGGCAAGTCTTACTTTATGTTCCTATTGTACTGCTTTAGGCTATCCTGTGCTTTAGCCTTGTTAAAGGTTTAATTAAATATCAATTTTTAGCACTACCAACAAGATGGCTTTCCAGAGACAGAACTTCAGAGATTTATATCACAGTGCAAAGACTTACCAAACTCTGGAAGGTACAGATTAGAAGAGGAAGGTTCTGTATCTCTCTTCTGTTGTTGTAGTGGTAAGTACCTACGTTAAAATTATACAGTAATGTATACGGAAATGCAACACACCACAAAATATCCCTGGTGTAATGTTAATGAAGCATACCTGATTTGGGGGGACAAGGAAAAAAAAAACACTGCAATAATAAGAAACTATTTGTAATGCTCTATAATTAAACACACAAGTGAAAAGTCTGTCACTGTTGCCACTGCTAAAACACGCCACCCACTGCCTCACTGCGCTCACATCCACTGTTTGGTCCCCATAAACATTCAGCAAGCATCAATGAATGTCAATGGGTGCCATTTCTTCCGCATGGAGGAATTCAGTGATACACCTTTCTTCATACACGCTTCCTTGTCAGTTGCCATTCTGTCAGACTGCCCCTCTGCTGCCATCTGTCACGCAGAAACAAAATGTAACAGCATATTGGTGGGAAGGTTCAACCATTACTGCCATCCCACCAACATCTGACTGATGCTGTGGGCCAACATAATAAAACAGCAGGCATTGCTTTCGGAGCAGCCCTTGTAAATACACACAGTAACTTGGGAACCCTGTATGTGTCATGTGCAAATATTAATCCTTTCTGTACCAACAGTCGGAACTTGCTGAACTCATTCTGTGTCCTCTTATCCACTTTTCAATTATATTTTATTCAGAGGTTTCAAATTTAGATGGTAGCAGGCCAGAAACTTTTGGAAAAAATGAGCTTGCAAAGAGTTTAAAATAGCACACAGCTTAAGTATTATTATCACAGCACTTAAAGAAGGACTGCCTAACTTCCACTATGGAGAGCGTAATGCTTCAGTTACTTAACACTTTGTTTCTTCACGACTACCAATTGCAGGATATGTGGTTTATATTTAACCTAGCTGGCTGCAGCTCTGCACCTTGCTTGCAGAAGGGCCCCTTGGTGTGGGAGCCTTAAACACTTGCAGCTTCCTAAAAAGATCCAAGGCATTTGCATCTCCTTGTTATAGGCTTTTCTGGGTGTGATGTGTTGTTAATTGTCATGTATCTATGAAGGAGAGGAGATGGGGGCATGTTTTGGAACCAGGACAGAGCAGAGCCTGCAGCGACACCGCCAAGAGCTGAGAGCCCTTGTTCCGACCGGTTGCCTTATTTGGGATGAAAGTGTGGGATGAAGTGGAGCAGGCCTTCTTGCTCCTGGGTAAAGGGTGCTGATGTTAATATTTCCTTTTCTGTGCACACCTCTCAGTGTAGTCAGACAAGAAAATCAACACGAGGCAGGGATCAGGACTCTAGAAAAGCATTTGAAAGTGAAAACACGATTGCTCTCAAGCAACTTGAGCCCACAAAAAGCCCTGGATGCAAATGGAGCACAGGCATTGAAGTACCTGGTTTTGGAGTCTTATTTCCTAACTGATTATTTAATTATTTTATTTTGGTGGTAGATGTGATCCACGTGTGCTCCTCATGCTATGCATGTTAGTGCTCCAAACTGATTATATCTGGAAGTAGCACGATTCTGTCCCTAGAACCTAGACCAAGGGCTGACCAGGGTTTGCCTAGAATTAGTGGACATTGCTCCTTCAGCTCAGTCTGTGTCCTTCTGGTTTTACTTTGAAACAAATGATCTGTGGGAACAAACGAGTATCTAAAGTGGTAAAGATGATATGGCTTCTGTTCCTTTGATAGTCATGTGGCCCTGCAATACACATGGGGCTCCTCCTAAGTCACATGCTAAAAATGTTTTACAGTGGTTCATGGTAGTTTGTTACCAGGCAGATACATAATTAGATAGTTCAGATGCATTTTTAAGGCTTCTTGTACAATTTAACTATTATTTTGGTGTGTGCACCTGACATTTTTTCCCCCTCTCCTGCACAGGTCCTAGTGAACATATCTGATGGTCTGTGGGAGCATACCATGGAGGCTCTGAAGCAGCACACATTGCAGGAAGTGGGTGGTATAGAGCCGGTGGAAAATATTAATCTTACACCTTAAGTCTAAATGCTTTTCTCCAAAACCAGTGTAAACCTGTGGCAAAAGCTTGTGATACACTTACAGCCTTTCTGGTCAGGCGCTCTCACTTCTAGCTCAGGTTTGTTTGTTTTTTAGCTTTGTTCTATGTTTCCTCAGTTAAAATTTGCTAGACTGCAAAGGGCATTAACAAGCTGTCTGTGTTCAGACTTGGCTAGACTACACAGGTAGACTAGGAAGGCAGTAACTTCCAACACGAAGAAATAGTGTCAGACAACAGTGACTTTAAGCATCAAGCTAGCCCTCAGTACTGCAGGCATTCTCTCTCATGCAGTGAGTGAATTAAAGCAGTCTGGTGCCCTTGGCAGTTTTCTTCATCTGCAATAAATGTGAAAATAAATTAAAACTATGAAATTTGGTGGAACTTGTTTCTGGAGACCGTACAATGGATTGATGTACAAGCCATTCAAATATGGCTCTGAGCATCAATTAAATATTTGTATGAAGAGAAGCACCATGTGAGGAACATGGCATTCTCCTCTCAGAGAGATGAGGACATGAAAGCCTGGAAATGAAGTTGGAGGGGTGAGGTGCGTTGAGAGATGTGGATGTCCCACATCCAGCTCCAGCCAGAGTCCCTTACAGCATCCTGCAGAGCAGTGTGCTGACCTTACATTTTTTAAGGAATAGTCAGGCAGAAGCACTTTCAAAGTATATATTTTTAAGTAGAGAACTTCCTTTAGTGAACCAGTCTCTAAACCTGGATTAAGGTAAAGACATAGACTCTGAGAGTTACATCTCACCACACATTAGAAACTGATGTTTCCTACCAACCTGTATGACCTGGTACTGTCTGTGGCTGTCTAGAACATTAGATCTTACACAAGTTCAGTTTTGTCAACTTAGTTTATACAGTTTGCTCACTGTGATACCATTCAGTGGATGCCTTATTTCCTATAGTCTCTTCATTATAGGAGCAGAATAGAAAGACAAAGGAAAGGCATATTTTAGATAACTTGCATTTCAAGCAACAATCCCGTAAGTGTGTGTGAAATCATGTAATGAAAGTCTGTATGCTGCGCACCAAAACAGTGGACACTAAACACCTTTTGCCTGAATGTTTACTTACTGCAAATGCACTACAATAAAAACCTGCAGTTGCGATAACTATGGTGTGTATGGGTGGTCATTTCAAGAGTAAATATTTTGCCAGGTTAATATATAAGATTAGAAAACCCCTGAACAATATGTACTATTGTACATTATGTAATTTCTGAAGCAGTACATGGTGAGGAGCTGGTCTCCACTGGAACTTTCTAACAGCTGTGCAGTGTCATGGAAAGCAATAAGTGAGTGCAAAGCCTTACACTACACACACTTTTGTGCTGAAACTTCTCTGACAGCCACTTGAGGCTGTGGACTTCTGAAGCTTTTCAAGGAGGTTCATGGCATCCTGGCCTTGAAAGGCAAACAATAAGCAACCACGTGTTCCGTTAACACATTCAACTGCTTACAGATGTTTGACAACACACAATGTAAGAATGTGCATGTATAAAAGCTGGTATGGGTGGTGGGGCTTTTAAATCATTTTTCTCCTCAACACATCGTGTGCTGGTTGTCACCTCATCGAGCTACAAGCTGTGCCACAGCTTCCATACCAAGGCTTTGCAGGTGCCCGGGCACCGATGAGAGCTCATCATAGCCGCTCCCGGCAGGCAATAGCTGCTCGGGTCGTTTGGGCCCGGCCTATGACGCGCCCTCCTCCGCCCGTGCCCTTTAAGGGGCAGGCGGGGCCGCAGCTCGGTGGGTTGGGGTTGTGTAGTTGAGGTTGGTTGTTCTGTAGCACTCTCGTCCGTTTCGCCAGGGGCAGCGCGACCCGCGCCGCATGGAGATCTCCCTCAAGTGCCTGCCCGGTGGGCGGACCCCCAGCTGCGGGTGAGCGGGGTCAGCGTGGCCCTGGGGCGGGGGGCGAGGGGCGATAGCAGGCCGTGCCGTGCCGTGCCGTGCCGTGAGTGCTGCTGTACCGCATGCTGCTCTCCTTAGCTGCTGTCCTGCTGGGGGCTTCCCCAGCTGATCCGCGGAGGGAGTTGAGAGCAGCGGCGGTGGTTCTCAGCTGTGCACTGGGTGAAGCTGTGCAGAAGTGAAAGTTTGTTGTTCGTCTGGCTGCTAGAATAGCTGCAGGGGCTTGAGAGTCGGCTTTGGTAAATCCCACCATATTTTTATGGTATGTATGTGAATCTCTAAGGAAATAGCCCTTGTCAGAAGGCTCAGCGTTTGAGTTAAGGGCTGTCCCTTCAGATATGCCTTGACTGGAAGTTTAGGGGAGGATTTTTCTGTCTTGGAGAAGTTTTGTCACACTTTCATGCTTTAAACATAAATCAGACCCAGCTTAAGCCTTCATCCTCTTTCCTTCACACCTGCTCCTGTTGTTTCTAGCCTGGGTTGGGTCTTGCTCACTCATCACGCGTGCACAGAAGCGCTGCTTCTGCCTGTTGAGAAGAATCTGGCCCAGGGCAGCAGTTGTGGGGTGTCAGGGCTGGGTTACAATGCAAATGTGCCTTGCTCCCTAGAGAGTACTCCCAGCTATAATTATGGTATGTTTTTCTGTCAGATGGTCTTTTTTCTTCTAAGTTTCTCTCTTACACTGGGCTAGCTTTAGCAATTTTTTTTTTTTTCTTAAAAGTTTAAGTAGAGCTGTACTCTTCAAGCTTTCTTTTTAAAAACCTTCCTGTGTTTTCTCTGCCTCAAAATCAAAGGCAGCCCACCTCCTGTCATCTTTGCGAAAGATTGATTTAAGATGTAATAAAGATAACATTTGAGATCCGAGTGTTAAGATTAATTTTCACTTCCTCCTGTGGGGGAATTGCACTGTGATGCGTTGGCTGTGTTCGGCTCATTCTCCTGCTGGGAGGCTGCTGGTCCTGGCAAACCATGTGTGCTTCGTGGCGTGCAGCTCAGGCAGTAACACTCAGATAGGTGAGAACAAAGAAGTAAAAATGCATTTTGAAAACTTGGAATGATATTTTTTGATTTTGAGCTGGAGATAAAGTGGTTACTTCTATGAAGCTCAGAACACAGGGAGTAGTTTGGTGGATGGCTAATGGGGCTGATAACCAGTATGCATGGCCGCTTCTGATGCGGTTGTTCTGCTTTAACTTCTCCCTCCCTACAACTGTTAACTCTTTGGTTCTGACCTTTGTGTGAGGTGGCGAAATTCTAACAACTGGCAGCCCTGGAAAAGGTGGTTGGAAATCTGGGAGAGGGGGAAAGCTTTCAATGTGGCATTTGGTTGGGGGGAGAAATTTCCGGTGATTCTAGGCTTCTACAACAGCCCTCTGTGCTTCTTCCTCTGATGTACGTGTGTATATATGACATGCCCAAGTATTTAAATAAATATCTGTGACTTTAACCCTTAAAATGGTGTGTTCCGAACACCAGTGTGCTGTGCTTGGCTTTTTTTTAGTACTTGTTTCTGGTGGTGAAATGTGGGTTGTATGGAGAGGTGCTAACAGCAGCCTCTGTTTGTCCCAAAGCTTCGGCTTTAAAAAGCAGATAACAGCAGTAACAAGTCTACTCTTAAGTGTTCTGTTTAATGACTGCTTCTGGGGGAATAGCTGCTTAAATGTTGCTGCAGTTGAATTATTTTGATGATGTGATTGAAGGGAAATGCTTCTTAACTTTTGCTGTTTAAAGACAAAACACTGAAAACTCCACAGATCTTCAATGTAATGTGAATGTCTAAGGTGAAACTTCAACGTGAAGAAATCATTTGCTGAAGCATTCTGCTGATTTCTAATTAACGTATTGTTTATATGGCAGAAATATGATGGCTCAGTCAGATTTAGATCTAAAAGAGACGGCTCTAAAAGAGGATTTGAAGTTTTACTTCATGAACCCCTGTGACAAATACAGAGCAAGACACCAGATACCATGGAAGCTGGCTTTGCAGATTTTGAAGATAGTTATGGTGACCTCTCAGGTAATCTTTATGCTGTTGTTACTCCTAGAAAGCATAGTGATGGCATGCAGGAGAAGCAGGTCTGTGGTCCTGCACTCTGCCATCCCCAGGTATTCCTCGCTGCCTTGGGCTTGCTGCTCCAGGGCTGAAAGAAAAAAGTGCTGTGGAAGGCATGTATTGAAGGGGAAAAATAACATAAACTACATTACAAATGCCTCCTGGAGGTTTTGGGGCAGTGTTTGACCAGCTAATTAGCTGTTTCTAAGGTAATGCTTTAAAACAAATGACTCATCCCTTCCGTGAAATCCGGTGTGACTTTACCAAGTGCTTGCTGCCACAATACTGCTGCATGTTCTGCTTCCTATTTCATTCATATATAATTGTTTCTCTGGGCCGTTTCAAAAGGGATGGTTTTCATAATGCAGTCAGTAACATCAAGTGTAAGTGTTCAATGTGAAAATGCTACAGTCTGCCAGGTGATGGCTGGGCTGTTGAAATCAGACATGCCTCTTGCTTCTGTGTTTCAAACAGTCCACGGACAGCATAAGTAGAGACAAGGGAGAGCAGGTATTTGAACAACAGTGCTATCTGGTGTGGTTGGTTATCTTGCAGTCCACTGAGAAATGCTGACTGGAGGGTGAGGGAAGCAAAATAGGACAAATGTGTGAGTAGGAAAATCTATCAGTAATTTTTTTCTGGACCTTTGAAATGTAGGACACTGATGCCTGACACTTTGCAAGTATAGTTAAATATACAACTCCTTAAAACTCACTGAGTTAGAGGATTTCAGGCTGGTGTTTGGCTTACCTGATAGGACACAGCCTTACCCTGCTTATGTGACCCTGCCTTCTGCTGAGCACTTCCCCCCTTCAGATCCCTGCTGGAAAGATGGGATGAAGTCTCTGGCTTCGTTGCTGTGGGCCTGGTGTCCCAGTGCAGCTCTGGCTGCAGGTTGGAATGGGCTATGGTGGTTGATCCTTTTAGATATGATGAGATGAAATTTGAGATTTGTTCCAGTTGAAATATGAGACATCACAGCTTCCAAGACCCTTCAGGGTCAGGAGATCTGTCCTAGCCTTCAGGCTTAGTCCTGGGGAACGCACTGAATGTGCAGTCCCAGCCACTCATGGCCCTCTGTGAGCAGAACAATGCTCTGTTACTTCTGTCCCAGTGTGGAAAATGAGCTTTACTCAAAGCTGTGCTGAAATCCCCTGGGGAGTCCCCTGACCAAACCCTGCTGTGTATGCTTGTTTTCTGTGTTGTGGTTGGAAGACCCCTGATCCTTTTCCAGTTATCCTAAGTAGAGTGCTGCAGACTCACTTGTAGCACTCAGATAATAATTTTACAGTCATGAAGATGTAATTAATTTAGAAATTGGCTAGAAGTGTGAAGATTCACTTCTTAAACTAAAGGATATGTATACCAGGCACTGCTGGCATCCCCTTTTCTTTGTCCTGGTCATGGCTTTGCTATGTAACTAGAAGGTTTGATCTAAACAGTACTGCATGTATCCCTTTATCCCTTTAGCCTGTATCCCTTTAGCCTATCCCCAGTCTATGTAGTTACTGCCTAAGACAAAAGATGAAGAATCCCAGTGAAGTGTGTTCGATTTCCATTACCTTGAGTGCAGACATCTGAACGTTAGTGAAGCCTGCTTGCTTGCTCTGGGGGAATTCTGAGTTCATGGTTCCCTTGCTTGCAGTTTCTCTTACTACTTCTCTGTTTCTTGGAAATTCCATACAGTAACGTGCCAGTTTCACTTCACTTTAAGCCTGGGATGAGAATTAGCTTTTTGGAGCCTGGGATATCCTCCAGATACTATGTTCATGAAGAAACTCTTGTTTCTAGATTGATTTCAGCTTCTAGACTGTTTAGTTTCTGTGGTGGATGGAAGTGGGGCATCCATACAGTTGGTCAATGCAAATCCTGAGGAGTAACTGCTGTCTGCTGCTGCCTCTTATTATAGCTTCCTTAAGCAGTGCCAGGTACAGGGAGTGATGCTTTTTGTTGATCTGGGGTCCCATAATGCTTTCGTCTAGCTGTGTGCCGTGCTAAGGAGCGGCTGCTGTCCTGGAACAAAGCACGGCATTTCTGGGCTGGAAGGCTGCTTTTCTGCCCTCTGCACCATCCACAAAAATTGTGGCAGATCCCAGTTAGAGCTACTGGTCATGGATGCATAAAACAGAGCAGTGACCAGCTCTCTGTTTAGTTGCTGCACTCCAAGTTTTGAAATCAGTAGATCTTGTTGATTTCTGGTTTTCTTGCTCAGCATATGGTAACCTTGACTTTATTAGCCTTGTGGCCTTAATTAGTATTATGAATAGGTAGATTCTCTGTTCGTGTTGTAGCAGGATTACAGTAACACACTCCCTTCTATTTCATATTTATTACACTTTAAAGTTGCTCCTGAAATGTTGTTGCTTAAACAGCATTCAAAACTTCAATTTGTGTTTCTCTTGTCAGCTTGTCTTCTTTGGTTTGAGTAACCAGTTGGTGGTTTCATTCAAAGAGGAGAACACTGTTGCTTTTAAACACCTATTCCTGAAAGGCTATTCTGGTGTCGATGAGGATGATTACAGCTGCAGCATATATACCCAACAGGATGCTTATGACAGCATATTTTATGTTATTGATCAGGTAAGTTTATTTGTTTGTAATGAAGAGTATTTAAGCTGATGATAAAACTAGTGGATTTTTACTAAACTTCTATTTTTCAGTTTCTGTTTGAATTTAAAGTTTGATATTTTGGTGAGTCCCTTAGGTGGGTGTCACAAAGCTTGTGTGTAGATGTCTTGGGCTCATCTCCAGGAGACAAAAATGCAGACAAAATTTTATTCATTTAGTGCTGGAATCCAGGAAGCTTGAAAATCAGTCATCTTCCACGAACTGCAACCTTTGTTTAGGTCTTACTTTGAAGAGCTAGGGGCCTGGGTATACCTATGCATGGTATTCAAAAAATTTTCTGCTTACAGCCACACTGAATCACAGCTTTGTAGCAAGTTCCAGAGGCCTCAAACAGGGGAATATGGTGCTTCCAGGAATGTAGGGGGACTGGCCCTGGTTAAGGATAGTACTTTGAAGAACAGCTACTTTACAATTGTGGGAGGAAGGTGAATAAATCTAGGATGAAAATTCAGTGAATATTTTTATATTTAATTTGAGTTCATCCAAGAGTCGTGAGATGAAAGAGGTTGTCTGTGTGTAAAATGAGACCAGTCTCCTGCATTTGGGATGGGCATAGGCCCAGGCCCAGTTCAGATGGTGTGAACAGTAAGTAGCTTTAAACGACCTCACCCTTCCCCTGCTCTGGGCCCAGCGGCACATGGGGATGCTGTGTGTGAAGGCTGTGCCTCCTTGTTAAATGTCCTCTCATATGGGGGCTTGCTGCTTCTTGGATATCTGTAGGCTACAGCAGAACTATCAACAGATGCAAGGTATTTTTGCTCTGCTGGGCAAGGATAAAACTCTGTCTCCTGGTATGTTAAAACGAGTGTTGCAGTAGTTTTCTCAATTCTCCTTTGAATTCTCAATGTGACTTCTATTTCTACTATACTGTTCTTACTTTCCTGCTTGCTTTCTCTTGCTTTCCTTCTTTTGTAGGCACTAAAGCGGAGATGAAGCCCAGATAGAAGACAATAGAGAAAGAGTAGCTTTATATCCTCAAGGATGAGTCAGTGTGTGATACAGACATCAGAAAAAGGTCTCTTCATAATATGTCTATGTTGTATAAATGCAGATGAGTTCTTTAAGGAGCTTAAAAAAATTGTGTGGTCTGGGTTATTTAGTGGCCCATGCTGTTCTGAAAGCTTATTATTATGTGTAAGTCTTTAAAAACTGACTTCAGGTGAACGTTGAATGGGGAAAGGCAAGTAGAAGGATGTGGTATTATAGAAGATTATAACACGCAGCTATTTACAACTGGAGTTGGAAAAACTCAGTGAATGTTAGGCTTATGCATGTATTACGGGGATATTTTCACACTCGGTAGGGATAAGAAAAATACAACAGACATCTGCACTTGGAATAGCGCACAGCTTTCCATACTCCTGCGTTTGGTCCAGTTTGGAAGCTTCTGCCATGAAGAAGCCAGTGGAGTGGCTGTGTGCACCCAGCTGCACAGTGGGTCTGGAGGACCAGGGTGCTCTGCTCATTGCTCTGTCCTGGCTGCTTAGAAATATAACAGTAGAAATTTTGCTTATGCTGTTCTATAGTGCTTATTGAAAGTGGTGTGCACATGTGTGCAATTCAGAGCCAGGCGTTTCCCTGTCAGAGAGACAGGGCCTGAGAACGTATGCAAACAGAGTGACAGCTGCTAGATTCGGTGATTTGGAGCTGCCATGAGAGGGATGTAAAGCAGTGGTTAATGGCTGTTTCTGTTCACTGGATCTGCCTTAATCAGATTTGGCTTCCTCAGTTTGAGTTATGGTCTTATTCTGACTGGGTACGGAGGGTGGCTTTTCCTCCTGGCTGTCCAAACGTATTGGGGATTGGAAGCAGCAATGCAAGGCAGAGCTCTGTATGAGGACAGTCCTTGGACATGCCATGTGCAGTTGTTAGTGACCATTGAGTGGTATTATGTGATGGGCCAGTGGGGAAAGATGCCCATAGGAAGGAGGGAAAAGTGCCGCAGCAAGTGATGTGTATTAACAAAATTGGTGCTTAAGGAGGAAAAAATATAATTTGTATCAAAACCATCTGAACAAAATTCTTAAGAGAAGGGAAGCCTTGTCTGACTTCCCATGTTTATTTATCCTGAGCCTCCTGGGAAGCTAAATGCGTCTTTCAGAGCTAACCAGTGCTGTGTGCTGCCCTGAGCTCTTTTGCTTGGTGAGGTAATTATTAAAACCTAATGAATTACTAGATGTCTATGCCTCCTTCCTTAAAGGGCCCCTGGTCCAACTGACTACTCTTGCATGCTGCCAGCTGGTGCTGAGATGGGCTGGCGCATGGGCCTGTCCCTGAGCTGCTCTGAACTAGGTTTCCACAATGGTTATTGTTGTTTATCAGTGGATCCATGCATGGAGAATGCTTGACTTGACACTGCTGTATTTACTTGCATTTCTAGTCCTTGTTTTTAAGCTCATATGAAAAAACTAGCGCAGTAATGCCTTCCAGGTGACTTGAGCTGTATTTAGAATAAGGGAGAAAGTACTTTCTTCACAGACATGCTTTGAGTTGCCTCTGTGCTTGTGTAATGTGGGCAGGTTAAATTGTTTTTGGAGGCTGCCCAAGCTCTGTGCATGCTCCATGGTTGCAAGCTGTACAGTGAAGGCTTCACTTTTCTGTAGTCACACAGGGCATAGCTTTGACTTTGCTCTTAGAGTGGATTTTATGGACTAAAATGAAAACTGAATTGGGTTGTATGTGCTTCCAATCCCAGCCTCCTCACAGAGGCAGTCATAATTCAGGTACATTAATATTCTGCCTACTGTAAGACGGTTGCTTTAGCGGAGGGATTACTGTGGAAAAGGAGTGGAGCTCTGAAGATTGCTTACTGGTTATTTAGGCCTTAACACTGAATCATAATAGGTCACATGAGTCTTAAAATTTCTTAGTGTTGTACTTTTAACTGGCTGTCACATTGGCATGTGAGTTGAAGATAGCAAAATAATTTAATTTATACAGCACCAGATTTCTTAAAATGTGTGGAATTTTGAACTAGGGATCTTGAAGTTCTAAGTGATGTGAAAATGAACACCCTCATGAGCTTAATTCATAAGATATCCCTGGTGTCTGTGTGGTTAGTCCTGTGTGCAGGACTGCAAAGAAGTCCCTGCCAGACATATTAATAAAACTTGTCTGCTGGCCATTTACCAGACAAGAGCTAGTCTTTTTTTTGTTTTGTTTTGCAGGCAGCCTGGTGGGTACAGGGCACCCAGCCAATGTGTAACCAGCATACCAAGTAGTACTTGTTAGTGGCCTGCAGTCTTAACTTTCCGCAATCTATTTAACACAAGTCTTTAAGTTGAGAGTGGGTTTTTTTCTTTTTATGCAAAAGTTACATTGATACAAGTAACTGCAAGGTATTGTCTCTTGCAAAAGGGCAAGCATCTCTGTTAATTTCTGGTACTGTGTTGCTTTTAAACTAGTACAGGCAATTAAAGAACATATCCCTGGGGACGCTTGGCTACGAACACGATGGATCAGGCTTAAAAATTTGTAAACAACAGTACAGGAAAGGTGGGATGCTTCCTTCCAATGACAAGCCAAACATTGACGTTTCTACAGAAACAGGTATAATAGTATGATACCGTTGTACTAACAAGTGTCTTATTGTGAAGTAGTTAAATTCTAATGCTATTCTAATAGCTTTTTTATTCATGAAAATGGCAGGAAAATTAATGTGTTTTTCCTCGTTCCTTCTTGCTTTCTAGGAGGCTGTTCAGCTGTCATCGTTAGTAGGTTGTGGGTTTTCTCCCTGTTTGTGGGATGTTGTTTGTTTTGTTTCTTAAATTACCATCTACCATCCCATTTAAAATATTCAAATATAGATCTCTGGACGCAGGTAAGGCTGTAACTTCAGTGGGTTGGTGTCTCTACCACCTCACAGCACAGGGACTTCACTGAAGCTTCTCTCCAGCTGCTATGTGGTCCCCTAAGCTGGGGCTCTGTTTGAGTATTTGTTTGATTAGGACTTGTGATTGAATCTGATTGTCTCAGTTTTATACTTCTTTCTAGGTGAAATTTTCAACATTACAGGTTTTCTTTTTTTTTTCCCCTCACAGACTGTATTATCTTAAAGCCCCAGGAGCTAGCCGGTAAGAACACTGAAGTGAAGTTGAACTCGTCATTCTTCAACCTCGAATTTTACAGGTAAACAAGTTTGGAGGGGGGAGAGGGAGGGGGAAGAATGTTTTAAGGATTTTTTTTCCCGCTTTTATATAAATTGGATGGATTTGGGTTTTTTTTTGCATTTTCTATGCTTTGTGCATTTGTATATCTGTGTGTATATTTATACACTTCTTAAAAACATTCAGGCTTATACAGGTTAAAATCTCCTTCAAGCTGAAAGGTGTTGCCCTACAAACAATCCATGCCCGTGAATTGCCTGACTGCTATGCATTTCAAAATACTGTGAGTATAGAGTATGACACTTCCAACACTGTATATATAATCAGAGTTTAGGGGCCCAGAAACATCATCGTTATGTCTAGACTGCAAGGGAAAAGCAGTTGAGCATGTCCTGGTCCTTACTGTCCTCTTCTTACCTAAGGCTCATCAAGATGTTTCCATGGCCTAATGTTATTTCCAGCGGTTCATTTCGTAGCCTGAGAAGAGGATATGTAGTTGTTAGCTTTCTAAAGGTTAAATCTGATATTTGACTTCTTGAAACACTGCTTTTTGTTCCTTTCGAGTACATACTCTCAAATTGTCTACACTGTTTATGGTGACAGCTTTCTTAAAACCTACCTGACTAACAAGTACTGATGTATATTACGCCAGAACACTTAGCAAGACTTGTTTTATAAAGTAAATATTGCTAGTCTTCTTTCTGATATACTTTTATGTTTCCAGATTACTTTCAACAATAGAGCTCACAGTGGAAAAATCAAAATCTATTTTAATAGCGATACTGATATTCAAGAATGCAAAGACTGGCACATACTTGGTTCTGGTAAGTATGGTGTACACTTATTTTTGATGGCAGTGTTATGCATCTTTTCCCATCATTTTCCCTCCTCTGAAAGAGTCAGTCTAACAAGACTGTTTCTATACTGTTCATCCTGCCCACCCACAAGAAGCCTTGCCTAATACAACTCATTACGTCTTTGTAATTATGTCTTAGAAAATAATCCTTTTCTGTAAGGGTATTGAGCTTACAGTCATCTCTGTATAGTGGTGTGTGTCGCATCAGGCTCTGTCTGGAAGGAGGATTTTAATTGTTCTGTTGCCTTGAGATTATTTAAATAATTCACTTCAATGTACTAACAATGGTAAATTCCCAACTGAAGCCTCATACAGTTTTCAAAAGTATCTCTCTTTGAGAAATTGAAGCATGCTATTTCTGAAGTTTTTACTTTTTTTTTCCCCTCCGCTGTGGTTAAATTTAATAATATACATTAGCAAGGATGATATCTACACTGTATCTCTATTGTTAAGGCTTTGTCTGAGTATTAAAGTATTAAAGCCTACTTCACAGGAATAGTCACTGTGTTATACTTTATGCAGCTACTTCTCTTGTAAACTTGCTGTAAAGGGCTGTGGCAGAGTGATAATTTTCTTATGTCCTATATAGGATGTCAGTTAACGGCAATGTCAAATAGCTTGCTTTTTGCTTGGCCAAAGCCAATGTTTCTCTGATAATAGCACGTTGAACTGATTTTAGAGTGGTATCTTGTAGTATGTTCTGAATAACCACCAAATGTTCTGGTGTTTATCTATGTACGGTGATTTCTTGGCAGTTCTCTTTCAGCTAGCTGTCTAGAGTAGTTTATTTACATGTAATAACCAACCGAAGGACCATGCATAATTCAGTAATAAAGTTAAGCTAAGACACTATTTACAACAATTAAAAGCAATTGTTTTCATTGTATCTTGTCAAGTTCAACATCTGTGTTGTAAAACTGGTAGGAACAACTGAGAGTGTAAACTAGGAAAACGTGTGTCTTGGGTTCTAAACCTGTGCATAGAAAGAACAGTGCAGAAAGTCAAACAACTTTCTGACTACAGGTCAGGAAATGAGCAATGAGGTGGGATTTTTTTGTTTGATTGGCTTTTAAGGATGTTGAGATGTGTTTACCCTATGTAAATACTTGGCACAAAGATGAACAGATGACCTTAATGGAAAAAAAGGATGTCTGTATTAATATAATTTTTTTATTATACTTCTTTAATTTTGAAAAATTCAAACATGCTTTTCATTCTCATGACTCATGTGATTCTCTGGTAAATTGTGCTCCAGACATATTGGCTCAGGAAGGAATATCCTTAAACCTCATTACTTCATGGGATAAGAGTGTTTAAATGGAAAATAGGTGATGTTTTGTAACAAAATGTGCTCAAAGAGATGTGACAAAACAAAATCTGTTTTATTTCCTTGACTTTTTACAGTTCTCCAGAAGAACAGTTTGTATATTCTAGTTTTTGATGGATTTGTCATCTTAAATTGCTTAGCATCTCTCATCCTCTGCTCACGGTCCGTTGTTCTTGCCTTGAGGCTACGACAAGTAAGTGTAGTGCTCATGGTTCCTTTTTTCTCTATTGTGTTTGCTAGGTTTGTGTAGTAATGTTTTGAACTATCAACTAGCACATCTGTTGCAAAACCTTGCTCTTACTGTATTTCTGCCTCTAGAAAGGATGTGGAAGTGCCTGTGATGAACAGTTAATGGCAAAAAGGGGTTTTACTTCAGACTGTGTAGTACTGTAATATGAACTACACTGCCTCTCCTGAGGGCATTTATTCTTGAGCAAAAAGAACAAGTGAGAGCAGATAGTATGGTGCACGAGGTGATGTTGTTGGCTCTATTGGAAGTGAGAATTGCCTTGTAGCTGTATTTGAGCTACAGTTAATAGTTCTTATTTTACTCTTCTTGGGGGTCGATAGAAACTGCTTGTGAAGGAGGTTGAAAAGAGGATAACAAGCCACGGCTAAGTTAGTAAGGATGAGTTACAAAGTCAGCTGTTCTGTGGAAAGTTGGTTTTCACTGGTCTAAACCAGTTTTAATATTTTTTTCCCTCTTCTTCATTTCTGTTGCTATTGCTGATGATTTTTAGGCTATTATTCCAGCAAATACTGTGGGCGAAAAGTGGGTATGTGAATATTGAGTATTGCTACAGTATTGGGGCATCTGTAGATATTTTTCTTGCATGGAGGCCTGTAACTGAACATCTAAATGCTTCTCAACAGAGATTTGTTAACTTCTTCTTGGAGAAATACAACCGTTGTGTCAGTTACACTGATCGCATGGAGTTCATAAATGGATGGTATGTCCTGGTAATTATCAGCGATGTGATGACAATCACTGGGTCAATCCTAAAAATGGAGATAAAAGCCAAGGTGAGAGGTGCTTTAGGTAATGTACTAGACTCATTAGAATCAAGTGTAATGTGTTTTAAGTTGGGGACAAATGAAAGTGAGCTGCAGCAGTCACTTGTCATGTTGTTTACTTTTTGTTAGCTCTTATTTCTCTTACATCATTGATAGCTGTACAGGCAGCCATCTGGGGCTCTGTGTGTTTATCACTTGAGACTTATTTTGTATGTAGCATCAAACTCTTGGGCTTATGCTTTTTTCTGAGCACCTCTTTTATGGGTGATGGTGGTGGGATTCTTCCATCCATCAAAAAGGATATGTGAGCATTAACCATAAAATGAATGCTGTGTTGGGCTATTCTGACTAATAACTGGTTTCAGTTCCCTTCCCCCAAAGTCTTTCAGCAAGACTGTGTAAGCTGTCTACACCTCTTATTTCCACAGCGCTAAATCCCCTAATCCCTGGTTTAGAACTTGTGGGTAGGCATTTCCTAACTAATAGCTTTGCGTTATCTTGTTCCTGTAAGAATCATAGAATGGCTTTGTTTGGAGGGAACCTTAAAGATCATTTAGTTCCCACCTTCTGCCATGGGCAGGATTACCACCAACTAGATCAGGCAGCCCAGGGTCCCATCCAACCTGGTGTTGAATGCCTCCAGGGATGGGGCACCCAAATAAAATCATAGAAGTAGTTGTGCGTGTTGCACAGGAAGTCAGGAGTCATCCCCTCAGATAAAACAGGTCTGTTTCCAGAGACTAGAAACATGGCTATTATAGCTTGTGGTCCTGGCCTGCCCAAACTATAGGCACAGCCACTGTCAGCTACTAGTCTTTGACCTCCAGATCTGAGCTTCCAGATATTGATGTGTTTTGCCTGGCTAGCAGCTTCTAGCTTTATTAGAAAAACTGTGTGTCAACAATTCACATGTTTACAAAACTTTGTATTCTGGGAAAGATGGGGGGTAGTGTGCTGTTGCTGCTTCGTGTGTACTAATGCTCAAAGGGCAAATGCTCAGAGTGGCTTTCAGAGGAAGCATGTACCAATGTCCAGCTTCATGGTGAGGTGGGGGATGAGGGTGGGAAATCTTGAACTTGGTGAGTATTGTGTGCTTATTGTCACCAGTTCTAACCTTCTGCTAAGACCGAGTGCAACTAGAATTGGTTATAAACATTGCTGGTAGTGAAAGTGATGTTATAGTTTGAAACAGCTGGTGACCTGTTTGAAGCTGTTAATGCTTACAGCACAGATGGGGCTTGTAGTCCTGAGGTTCACTTCTCATTTAAATGATGGGTCACATATTACTTAATAGAGAATGAAAGCTTGTTGACCTAACAATGGTGCACATTAGCCTTTTTTAAAAATGAAAATTCTGAGATATTCAGTCCAATTTTAGAACTGCACAGTAACCAAAGTAAGGGCTCTAGTTCTTCTGGGCTTCATGCAAAACTTCAAGAATGTTGGTGTAGTTGTGCTTCCATGTACAGCACTACTGAATTTGGGCGGTCTCTCTAAATAAAGTACAACTTGTTCTGATCTGATTTTTGTGATGTGGCAACATCCTTTCAATATTGGACTGCCCTGCTTTATTTGTCTGACCTGGTGAAACTTCATCAAGCTGACATACCTGTTGCTTTGTAACTTGACCACCTGCTCTCTTTGGATCCCTCAGAATCTCACAAGTTATGATGTCTGCAGCATTTTACTTGGAACATCAACTTTATTTGTCTGGGTTGGAGTCATCAGATACCTGGGATATTTTCAAACTTACAACGTAAGGCTGAAATAAAATATTCAACAGTTAAAATTTATATTTATATCCATTGCTCTTATTCAAGTCTCTTTCTCATGTAACTTTTCCTTCTCCTTTCTTCCACCCTAACTTGTAGGTGCTCATTTTAACTATGCAAGCATCATTACCCAAAGTGCTAAGGTTTTGTTGTTGTGCTGGGATGATTTATCTTGGCTATACTTTCTGTGGTTGGATTGTATTGGGACCATATCATGAGAAGGTATGTCAGCAGCATTATTTCTTTCCCTAACTGTGTATGTCTGTGTATTGCTCCTAGTTAGAAATTTAAGACCTGTTTCCTAATGTGTGTGTATATATATGTTTTTTGTTGTTGTTAGAAGCTCCAACATGAAAAAACATTGCTCTGTTTCTCCTCTCATGTGTGCTTCCTGTCACCTGCTTCTTCTAGCGAAGTAACTGTACTCTAAGCTGTACTGACCTGTACTCTTCAAAGCAAGGCTGTTTCTGATGGCCCCCACAAGCTGGGGTCTGGCTCGGGCTGGAGGTGCATTGCTTTGTTCTCTTTCGCCCTCTTCTGGTAATTCCAGTGCATGTGGGATGAAGTTCACTGTTAAACCATTTCTGGGAATCTCACAGACTCTGACTTTGTTTTCTAAATTTTTCCCAAGCAATGTAACTTCAGCCACTAAATCTTGACTCAAATGGAGGAATGACTTCTTTATCTGTTTACTTTGCTTCCTGTGAGGGTAGGTTTTTTGATATCAAGTTTAAACAACCAATGTTTGCCTAAGGTATTCCTCTTCTTGTCAGAAACATAAGTACAGTAGCAAAGCTTTGTATATTTCACAATACAAGCAAAAACATCTGTAAAGTTGGGTTCTTTTCATGGTCGATGCTCACTGTGACTCTTTGGGGGGCAAAAAAAGAAGGGCAGATTGCTAATGTGATAAATTCTAACTATCCATTAATGAGTAACAAATGTATGACTTATTCCTGTTTTTTTTCTGGTTACACACACACTGTGTAGTAACAAAGATGCATGTTGCAGTGCTTCAGCTTCTCGTACCCCCAGAGTTCAAATTCCTCAAACTTGGTGTAATTTTCTCTTTTGAGAAACGTAGATGTTCAGTCTGCATATATTTCAACTTAATGGCAGTGCATTTCTCTGATATGCTGTAGAATTATTTGTAATGATAGAGACTAATTTCTTTATGAGAGACATAGCACAAATGCTGTTCTTCCTACTTCCCTGCAAACTCTGCAGCAAGTATGCTGGTTACCTGAGCAAAAGGAAGCATACTTATCCATGGGAAGTTAACTCTTTCAAAGGTCCTTGTAGAGAGAAGTAACTATAGTTCTGCAGATTTTGGGTGTTGTTTACGAATGTTTCTGCATAGCTCCACTGGAAGGCAGTGTGGTGCTGTGCAGTCTGGTGGGGGGGGCAGGCAGCGTGCTTGCTGTGCAACTGGTCCCTTCTGAGCTGTGTACATACAGAGAAGAGAAGGTCTATACGTGTTCTCAGAGATTCTGAAAACCTTAGTTCAAAAACACAAGTATGGCAGAGTTTCTTTTTAGCAACTCCCTCCCTTCTGTTACTGAACTCAAGGAGAGAGAGCAAAAATCCTGCCCACAGTGTAGTGACGATTTGGAGGGCTTGCAGGTGAACTCTGCTTAGCAGGCTTCTCTCTGGCATCAGAACTCAGCAGTTGCTCAAGAATTACACGTTGCCATGCCCCTTGTCTTCCTAGATACAGATGTGCTGCTGGGTCTCGCAGTACATTTAAAAATAAAGAATTTAAGAAAAAGAAAATGAGCAATAATAAGACCAGACCTGTTGTTCTTGTGCAATAGTATGTTTCCCTTATAAGCATATGCATCTTGACATCTTGGTTTCAGTATAGGACTGCAACTGAAGTGACTGCAGTTGTGTTACTTCATTAATGATGACAGTGTTTTAACATTGTACACTAACTCGTGTTGGCTCACGAAGTATTGTTAGCAAGACTGTTAGGAGACTTGGTTATTTGCAGAGGCAGAGGGGAAGTGTACTTACCTGGTTGTTGTGTACAGTTTAGCTTCAGAGCTTGAGGAAAAGGAATCGGATATTTGAGATAATGTCCTTGAAATGAAACCATAATTCTATCCAGACAGTTCCTCAGTTGCTGTAACTTGTAGCTACAGCTCAGAGGGCTTTCTGAATGACAGATGATGTTATTGCTAAATCTAAATAACTGATCACTACCAAGAAAATGTATTGGCTGCTTTACCTGTTGAGCATCGCAGGATGTTTCTTGAGAATATATCTTACATTTCTGGTGTTGGTGTAAAGTGCTCAGAATTGTGTAGCAATATAATCATGGTTATTGCTGACATGTATGTTTCAGTCTGAATGTGCAGAAAAGAAACAAAGTATGGCAGCATTGGAATGTTTTGGCTGGCTTTTTTTTTCCTGCTTAAAAAAATACTTTTGTAATAACACTTTCATCTTCCTTTTAATCTGGATGAGTGATTGTTGAATTCTAATATGACTTTGTATTCATTATCTTCTAGTTTGAAGACCTGAACACAGTAGCTGAGTGTTTGTTTTCTTTGGTCAATGGTGATGATATGTTTGCAACGTTTGCTCAAATCCAGCAGAAAAGCATGTTGGTGTGGACGTTCAGTCGGTTGTATCTGTATTCCTTCATTATTCTGTTTATATACATGATCCTCAGCCTTTTTATTGCTCTGATCACTGACGCCTATGACACCATAAAGGTAAAACATCAGTATTCTACTGCATTTCTAACCAGCTTAGTATTCATTCTTGTTCATCACCCAGCACCACAATATCCAGCATTAATTATGATGACTTGTTAGCATATTAAGATTGTGTAGCTTAGCCTGGGATGATGATTGGGTAATCATTCAAGTGACTAACCAATAATTGGCTTGGGAAATCATCTGTAATGCGTGCCCCTGTTTTGTACTTCCTGCTGCTGAAATTAGCTATTACCTTTTTTGAAGCTAATGGAAACATAACTGGAAGGTATTTGAAAGATGAGTAGAAAGAATCAAATTGTAAGTATGGTTATACAGAGCTGTATATGTCCTTTTTGGAGTCAGTGTTTCTTCTCATGGCACCAGAAGCTGAGTTTGAGAAGGGTTTACTGGTGTCTGTGAGAAAAGCTACTTAGCAGGAGTGTGGTTAGGGCCAAACAGGTAGCTGTAAACTTGTGTAGGTATCCAGACAGGGTTCATGTGCTGCTTGGGAATGTGGTCTTTTTGTTTTAAACAAAAAAAAAAAAAAAAAAAAAAACCCAAACCAAGAGCACTACTTCTGCAAGGTAAATTTGTGCCATCTATCTTGGGTATAAACTAGCTGAAAGTGAAAGGAAGTTTTCACTTCCTTTTGTTCTTGTTTTCTGCTGCTGGCTCCCCTTCTTGCTCCTGGTAGCTACAGTAACCAAGGGGAAGGCAAATGTGGAAAGTACTCTACAGGTCTTAAGTTTATGTAAAGAAGCCAGCAGAGTAAGGTCAGGTCTGAAATGAACCACAGTTTAAAGAATGAGTAAGAACTCCATTTTCTAAGCATCTCCAAATACAATTTAACTGCCTGTGCTTCTGAGTTTATTGGACACTCTGAACTGCAAAATAGTTCTTTAATGTTGCTCTTTCCCCTGAGCACATCATGTGTATCAATAGGGAAACATTTCAGTATGCTGAACCAATGTTTTGCAGAGCATTTCCTATGTATAGTGATGCTGAACACTCACAGTGGGGCCTTTGGAATCCAGAACTGCAGTTTCTAGTGAAAATGAACCCAGTGAGCACAGCAGCTAATGGGAGCAAGAGAGAATCAATGCAAGTATAGCTCAAGATTGCTTGCTTGGTCTCACAGACAGTAAACAAATGTAAACGAGATTCTGAGCAATATGAATTTTATATCACTTTTAGTTTGCTTTGTTCCCACTACATATGTGGTGTTTATGGATGGAATTGCATTTTTTATTCTTACAGCGTATTAAACTAATGAACCAAATAGCTTCTGGCTTTTGTACTCTAGAAGAGACTTTAGAACATTTAATGCCTGATAACTTCTCATGTGTTCTAAACAACACGCTTTATTTTTCAGAAATACCAACAAAGTGGGTTTCTAGCAACAGATCTACATGAATTTCTAAAAGACTGTGGCAATGTTTCTTAAAGAAAAGAACAGACTTCCGTGCCTCTTATCTGCTGCTGTAGAAGGTCAGTTGGGTGTTTTTGATATGTGTTATCCTCACAAGTAAACTAGTTAGCTTCTCACTGCAAAGTTCTTTTACACAAATGTTGGAGCACTTGGAATTCTACCCATGGAATACTTGGGCTCTGTTATTCCTCTTGTGTTCTACTTGGTGTTAGATCTTTAGAATGCTAACGGTGAAAGGGAGCTTATGGAGTTTAAAAACATTTGAAGTGTTCTGCTCATACATAAATCACTGTGCAGAAAGCAGTGGAAGTTGATCATAGGATGGCAGAGCACGATGTGGAGTTGCCAAGAAGTCAGGAGCAAATTAAGTCTCTTCGGCTTAGGGTTGTGTAAGTCTTCTGTTTCTAAATAGCTTTTCCACCAGGCTAGGGGAAGTAGCAGACAGCAAGAGGATGTGATTCAGCAAAGGACCTGTACTTATTTCTAAAGCTCTATTATGTTTGTGAGGCACTCATTATCTGTCAAAATGTTGGAAACACTGAACTCAAGCCTTTGGAGATCTTAATGAGGGTCCTTGGCGAGATACAAAGGTCTCCTCTGAAACTCATCAGGCTTGGAAATCTATTCTTTAATTCAGTTTCTGAGGAAATCTAATGCACCTCTGAGTGCCTGACTACTTGTGGTGCAGAATGGCTGTGGGCACAGTCCACCTGGCAGGGAAGCCAAGGCTAAAGGAGAAGGAATGGTGCTGAATGTGAAAGCTTTCTGAGTCCTATCTAATGTAACAAATCCTTCTGCTCACATACTGAAGCTTTTGTGAAGTACAGCTTCATACTTTTGATGTACTCTGGCAGAATGCTAGCAAGGTATGGCTTCAAATTTCACATCCAATTTGCTGTGCAAGATTATTATCTACTTGAGCATAACAGATGTGCTCTACCGCAATATGCTGCGGAGTGTGGTAAGAGCAGAAGTTTAGTAGCTGGAATGCAAGTAGCTTTTGCTATTGTAACAGTTTTCTGCTTGATTGTCAACATACTGTGCGTGTGTTGAGAGCTGTATCCTGAAACTGGGAGAGCACAGGGTGGAATGTGCAAAACTCATCTTGACTTTTGCATGGGTAAATGCTTCCTGTTCCTTACATAGTGAATTTTTGTTTTGCAGACGACAAAGTGATGACAACTTAATACTTATCAATTGATGATGATTATGCATTGAAATTCACCACTAATATGTGCAAAGAAAGTATAGTTATATGGAGAAAAGTAATTCTCCAAATTGCAATGAAACCCATCATCTGGACCTGCCTCACTGCGATCAGACTGATCTTAACTAACTGAGGTGCTGGGGGAAGAAAAGCCACTAATGTGACGTCAGCTGGCTGAGCAGGAAAAGAGCCCAGAAGCCTTGTTTGAAGGAGAGCTGTCAAGAAATGCATTCATGCCCCAAGTTCTGTCACATTAAAAAAGACTGATCCTTGAGAAGTGTCTGTGGGAGCTCTGTTTGCTAATCACCTCTAAGAGGAAGGAAAGAGGTGCAGAACCAACAATTCTTCATAAGGAATATATGAATGACATTTAAAAGTAATTCCATAGTAAAAACCAAGTAACAGAACAAAAACCACATATAAAAACTGGACTATTGGCAAGTACTATTGGCAAGAAGGGAGGAAGCATTCACTTCTCTTTAAATGGTGTATTCAACACTGAGACTGTAATTAGCACAATTCATTACCTTGCAATAAACTTATGTAAAACTATAGAGCTGCACAGAAGTGCAAAGTAATTGCTGTTTTGCTGTTCTCCCTTTTGTAAGTGTTTTAATGTCATTTATAATCACAATCTTTTCTTAACAGTTTTTACTGAAAAGAAATTTGTTGGTTTTTGTTTTTTTTTGTTGTTGTTGTGAGGCTTCTTTATTGTGCTATTTTGCCCACAGTATTTGATGTATAGTGTGTCTAAATTAAACTTACTGGTTTAACTATAGGTAACTTTTTTGCATGGTTAGAATCTTCCGTGGTAGGCATAATTTAAAGAATGATGAAAAGATTTATTTTTCACAAGCAAATTGAAATGCTGTTCTACTTGTGTGAGTAGGACTGGTGGCAGCTTGGTTTGGGGTAAAAAGGAAATGATGCTGGCAAAACTTGTACAAAATCCTTACCTTCCTGTCAGCTTCTTCTTACAGAAGACTCATCCTCAAAATACTGCCTATGTTCACCCTTGCCATCTGGCAGGAAGAAGTGTCTTAGAGAGGACTTGCTGGGAGCTTGTCGTGTAGCAAGATAATGGTTAGAAATTCACTAGAATTTGGTAAATTCATGCTCTGTTATTTACAGGCAGTTAAAAGAACTAAAACACTATGGTTGAAAAGGAAAGACTTGCTAATGGTGTTGTCCAAAACTTCTGCTCTTGTTGACAGCGCTACTGGTTTATGTGCAGTAGGTGAGGCCCTAGACATAAAAGTCTGACTTGCTGCCCTTGAGCAAAGGTATGAGAAGTTCTGTAACGTTTCACTTGATACAGTTAGGCACCCTGGATGGGACACAGGCCCACAATTGCTGGCTTAGGAGGCCAATGCCTTATCCATTCAGTAGTGCTCCTATGAAGCCTACAATGGCATTTGATGGAAAAATCCAACCCAGCTGCAGCCTTCTCAGCTGTAATCACCTCTGACTCTAGAGATGTGATCTTTGGTTGTACTGTAGACTGGCCAGGACTTGATACAAAAGGCAGGAGAGAAAATAATTATGCAGCTCTAAGGCAGGATAGCATGTTATAAAAGTCTGAAAACAATTGAGGCTCTAGAATGTGCAAGCCCTTGGATGCTTTTCTTTGGCCAGATAATCCTAGTGTTTCTGTAATGTGGAGAGAAAGGTTAGAGGCCTGATGCAGAATGTTACTGTAGTTGGCTATGCAGACTGATCCAGTGATACTGATATTTGTTTCCTATGTGTTTGGACTTTGTTGTGGGCCTGTACAGGCTCCATCTGTAAACAGGTTTTCTGTCATTTAAGAGCCAGCGATTCTTGTACAGGTTAAGTTTCTACTGAGTACCAATACAGAATTTGTATCTCCAAGAGCAGAACTTAGCCTTTGGTATTGGCCTTCAGATGGTCTTGTCACCTTTGAAGTGAGTATCAGAAGGGAGAGGGAAATGCTTGCCTACAAGAACTGCAGCCTGAAGTCTCGGTGCGCCATTGGGCTGGGTAAGAACCCAGGCAAAGCAAGCCCAGCAGCTGCCCTGGAAATACAGCTGCTGTTGCTCCTTCCCTGTGGGAAGTAAGGGCAGCTTCAGGCTGAACTGGAGCTTTCTTCTGTCCATCTGGCAGCTGTGCCTTTTATCTGGTAGAGATCTCAATGTACTCATTTGTTCTAGGATGTGGTTAAACACGAAGCCTGAGAACAATTGTATGGACAAGCAGCAGTGTGAGTTACTCCTCCTCACTTCTCATATCTAGGAAAATGAGTTGCTTGTTTGTCATCTGCTGGAAACCAAGAAAGATGCCCGCTGTGTTATAAAGGAGCTTGCATCTTTCAGTGTACCCCTCCTCACACCAAACAGTTGGAATTGCTGTGTGCCTGTGTCTATTGTTAGGAATAGCCAGCAGAAACCTCATGTAGGACTTCAGTGGATGGAAGCGTTGGACATATGATTTGTTGAAGCATTAGATCCAGCCCCACCTGTAAGCTGGTTAGCTATTGCTTCTGTTGTGTTATCCTGTGTGTTTCTACAAACAGAACAACAAAAAGCACTTTGAGATGTCTGTAAGACCTTGTATGTGATGGCTGTCACCTGTCTCTGAATCTGTAGCTGTCCCTGTTCTTGGCCAGCGCTGGATCTCCACCAACTACACCCAGTGCCTGTTGCTGTATGTAGGCTTTTGGAGGGCTCAGATCCAGCAGTTGGAAGAGGTTGCTAAGAGGAAGTAAGCTCTGTCTGGATCAGAACTAACTCTGACTGAGACTGCTCCTTACTGACCTGAGTGGAACTAGGTAAAGGCTTCTTTGTGAGGAAGTCCTCAGGGAGTTAGGGTACTTATTATCAACCACAGGAATGTAGAAAACACTTATCATTCTTATTGCTTTTCTGGTTTAATATCTATAATGCAATCACAAAGCTTTCTTGTCCTGTATTGATCTTCTTCTTTTTCCTCTCCTTTGTAAAACATACGAGCTACTTGCTACCTACATTACTGCTTCAGCCCACTCATATCAGAACAGATCACTAATGTATTTTAGAAATCAATTTGTCTTCACCACCTGGTTGGCTTGTTTTTGTTTTTCTTTTTTTTTCCCCTTGCTTTTCTCTTGAAAGAAAGCTAAGAGCCAGTTATTGGAGCTCCTCATTGGCTCTCTGTTCTGCGAAGGTTGACCTTAGCAGGAAATCTGGCATGCATTGGCTCCTAATTCTGTGCATTAATATGGGCTTGAATCCTGCTGCTGACTGATGGGTGGTGCCACCCAGCTGTTAAGGAGTAATGCGCTGTAATGGAAGCAGGACCTGAGCATAGGTTTTTGCAAAGAGCCCTGAGAACAGGCTCTTAGCTCTGGCTGCATTGTATGTGATGATCTTCTCATTCCCGGGGAACAAGTCTTAAAAGGAGAGAAGCAGAAGGGAAAGCAGTGAACAGACAGACCTGGAAGCAAAGGGCAGGAGGGAGTAGAAGACAGCTTTCTGAGCCATCTGCAAGGTGAGCATTCAGTAAGGGGGGAACAGTGTGGGGTAAGACTTCAGGCTCTTATACTGGACTCTTCCCCTTATGAACAAAATAGGAAAAACTGCTGTGGTAAAGGAGGTGTGGCACATTGTGTGTCATATTAATGACACCTATTTCTAGCGTTGTAGTATTTATGCTGTACTTGCTACTGGGATGTCTGAGAAATAGACAGACTTCATTCTGCGACTTTCTTTTGTCAGCACTCCAGCAGCCGCATGCATGGCTCTGTGTACCTGACCATGTGCCTGCATTTGGTGAATCACACAGGTGGGCAGCACTGGGACAGACCTAGTGCTCAGACCTGTGGCACCTACACTGGCACTTAGTTTGTCCTTCATGATAAAGCTGTGGGCTAGCTCCTGCATGCCAGGATGATGCGAGCCTTATGCTTTCCGCATCACATTGTTGGGTGTGGGATTGTTCTGTTCATTTGTTCTTATACAGCTGGTATAAACCCATCTACATCCGATGCTGGAGGGAAGCAGGCTGTACACCTGTTGGTGCTGTCCCCAGCTGCTCGTGGAAGTCAGTGCTGCTTCGTTTGGTTTTGCTGCTGTGTTTCCCAAAGCGTGAGAGCTGTCTCAGACCCCGACGGGCTCCGGGTATGCCGCGGGGCTTCAGCGGGTGGTGGGAGGCCTCCCCTCGGCGCCCTTGGGAGAAGGCGCAGCCATAAAGCGTTCCACGCAGGGGTGCTCCGTACGAGCGGGGGCCGGGCCGGGCCGGGGCCGGGCGGCGCGGGACGGGTTAAGGCGGCGCGGGGCGGGCGGCTCCGGGCGGCGGGCGCGGCTCCGGAGGCTGCCGGTGAATTCCAGCGGAGCCGCGGCACCGGGCAGGGTCCCGGCACCCCGCCGGGCCGGGGGGCAGGCGGGTGGGTCGCGGGGCCGGAGAGCGGAGCCCGGCAGCGATGGAATGGCTCGGCTGCGAGCTGCATCGGTTTCGGGATCTGTGAACTACGCTTCTCGTAGCGGGGTAGAGCAGCGCTTTCTGCAATCTTATCAACTCCTGACTCTGGAGCGCCCGCTGTCCTTTGCTGCGAGCGGGACCGAGCGGCTCGGGGCTGCCGGAGGGGCGCAGCACGATCCGCAGATGCCGCGGCCGCCCCGTGCGCGCGGGCTGTGACGCGGTGCGGCGGCAGCGGGAGTCCCACGCACACGTGCGGTTCTGCAGGTGTCACCTGGCTCTGCTCATCTCTGGATGTGTACGCGCGTTGTGTCCCGCTGAGGCACAGGCAGTAAGTATGGCGTACGGATGTTTGCCGTGTTCTCTGAAGTTATTCTCTCTGAAGGTACGGTCTCGAGCTGTGTGACGCTCTGAGAAATTCGTGGATGTTGTTTTGCACTGCTACTTCCAATTTTTGCATCAAGGGTAAAGCAAACAAACCAACAAAAAAACTCGTGCCTTTGTGTTTCCACCTTTTGTGTGAGTGCGTATCAGTCTGTTCTCCTTTCTGCAAAGTGAGCTCAGAAAAGGGCAATTCCTGCTACAGGCTGGCAATCGCGTTGCTGTAGCTTGCTTCTTTGAGCATATGTGATTTCTTGCATGTTCTTGTGATCTTCTGAGAGGTTTAGCAGGAAGCACAACTGAAAGTGAGTTATATGGAGGATAAACTCAATTTCAGTAAGTTTGTCTGTGTGCTGAAAATGAACTAAAATGAAAGAAGCACAATCAGAAAAGATGTGGTTTTATCTCAAGTAAAGCTGGCGGATGCATTTGGCTCTTTGCAGAACAGCAAGCTGCAGCTTCAGGGCAGCTGAGCTGGCTGGGTCCTCTTCTGACCACTAACCTCTTGAAAGCACCCTCTGGCATAGTCCTTATGATATCAGGTAACAAAACGTAATCTCTGAAGTATAAGACATCAAAGAGAATATATCCCATAGAAGCAGTTGGTCTTCAAGATTCATATCTCTGGATGAATTCTGCTTGTTTTTAATGAATTAGGTCCACTTCCACATGCCTAACAGGTATGTTTCAGAGCCCACTATCCTTACCACTTCCAGCGAAGCGTGTGCTTACAAACCAGGGCTCTGAATCTATTACCTGGTCAGATACAGGTAGGTGGCTTTTTCTAATCAGCAGTGGGCTGAGAATGAAAAGTGAAAGCTCACTTGATAGTGAATGCCCTGAAAGGGTTTGTGTGTCCAGCGTTTGAGTTCTGTGTGCTGGGCTATAAGAAAATGGATCTGCTGGTGATCTGTTTGCTGATGAGAAAGGTCTAGAGAAATGGCCAGCTTAGTTTAGAAGCAGAGCAGGTATTTTCCAGGAGCATGTTGCACATTGTAAAGGCTATTTGAACAGTTTTTAAATACTTTAAGTGCTCTGTCTGTTTCCACATCATAGGATGACCTGCCAGCTCCTTCCAGAACCACACTTAAAGGAGACTTAAATGAAAGCTTTGCAGTGAAGTTTTTAGTTTGGACTCCATATATAGATTTAGTAAACCATAATTTCAGAAAGTCTTAAATTACCAAAGTCTGAAGTCTAAACCTGTGGTAACTAGTCAGTTACTTGGTAGCTGTCCCTAACAACTGCCTGTAGGGATCAGAGCTTTCAAAAACCTTAGCAGTGTGGTAGTTGTGCTGGAGGCATGCCAGGAGATGGATGCTGAGCTTTGCCAGGACTCGTGTAGGTGCCCTCATGCTTCCTGGGCTGGCTGGCTGGCTGTCCTCACAGCTGGCACCAGCACTGCACAGGCATGCACAGGGTGACACTGCTGTGTGCTGTAGTGATTTCCAGCTCCTTATCAATCTGTGTGTACAAGGCGCTGTGGTCCATGGCTGCCGGTACTGCTTCCCATCCTTGCAATTTAAATATTTAGTTTTGAGGTCCTAAAGTTTTGGTAGGTTTAATGCTTTTCTTAAGACTCTTTTGTTTATACCCCGCATCCTGCAAATAATAAGGCTATTAGATAACTCATGAAGCCTTAAGTTTTTCCACCACCTAACGAGTCACTGAACATAGAAGTAATTCAAAGAGAAATTATTTATATGTCTCAGAAATGCAACATGCCTACAGAATTGTCTTGGCTTCCCTCATCCCATCCTTTCCCACTTTAATCCAAACTATGATGCCATTAAAATGGGCTGTTCGTGTACGTGATAAGAACCCTGGTGGAAGTCTGAGCGTTTCCATCAGGTTAACATTATGGAAATGAAGCAGGCTTGGAGTGGAAATGGATATGGCACTCTGTTCTCCTTATCTTGGTCTTCAACTCCCTTTAGAATAATATAGTAATGCTACTTGTATATGCTCAATCTGTGTTTGCAGTCAATTATCTGGAGTTATGAAGAAAAAATGCCAACCACAGTCAGAAATGGGTTTCTGTAGTAATAAGTAAGTTCTCAGTGTTCAACAGCATGCTCATTAAGCTTTATAACTTTATAGTAAGATTTTTCCATCTTCTAGAGCTGCATTAAAAAGAATGGATTTTAAAATGGTATTCTTAGTGCCTTGAGAAGCGGGCCGTGTGGTGTGCTGTTCCGAGTACAGGCAGCGCCCACAGAATTTCCTTAATAAACCAAACTTAAAATGGTTACTTCTGAGATCATTTGTCGCTGTAAAACCTGCCAAATGAATATTGGCTTCCACCGCATCCTCTAATGGTACCAGATAAAAAGTCTTTGGTTTAGAGTCTGAGGTGCTCATGGCTAACATTGTGTTCTGTGTGTGTTACAAACTGACTTGACTGAGAATGGGAATTTAAGGAAAAACTTCCTTTTCATCCATTTCTCTAAACTGATTTTTGTGTAATAGCAATTAACTTTTAAAGACAATTCAGAGTGAAGTGAGAGCTTACCTCACCGGATTCCTTCTTACAGTTACATATTAACATTTTTGGCTTGGGCTGTGTTACACACCCTTGTCAGCTTTGGCATTTCTTTCTTTTTAAGCTGAGGTAACCTGAATGGGTTTCTTGGGTTACCGTGCAATCATTTGGCCGCGTTGTTTCCCTCTGTGGCCGTGCATGCGTTCAGGGTCTGGAGTGGAACACAGAACTGCTTCCCTTGCTGGGCTGGTGATCTGGTACCGTTGCTGCATGTGGCCTGCCTGCCTTCTGCCTTCCCTGCAGAGCAGGGCAGGAGGAGCTTCTCGGTGGCTGGAGAAACAGAAGCGTAGGGGGTTCCAGCTGGCTGGAACCAGAGGAGATCTGGGGTGTCCTTGTCTGCCTATGGGGCATAAGTGCTGCCTTGTGGGGTAGTCTGCAGGCACCCAGCCTTTCCTGGGCTAGTATTGCTGCAGGGCCGTCTGCTGCCTGTGGGATTTCTGTTTTAGCTTCTCCTGCACAGGATATGCAGATAGGCGGCTGCTGCTGCATGGTGTTTTCCTGAAGCAAAGGACTGGGTGCAGGACCCAGAGCTGCTTGCCTCCTTTCTCTGCCTGCAGTGCCTGCAACATGTGTATGTCAGTGTGACCAGCCCTGTGTGCCTGAGATGTTCTATGATCAGTCCCAATGTATCGCCAGGGCTCTGCCCTGCTGTGGCCTGGGGCACTGCTCTGCCCTCCTGCCCTGCTGCAGCCTGGAGTGCACCTCACCTGCTCCTCACAGCCTGTCTGCTCCTGTCCTGCTGCCCTCACACAGAAGCGGGGTAGCAGCTTCTCATGTCCCCAGCTGATGCCAGCTTTGCCTTGAGGTTATGGCAAATGCCTTGAAACAACATGACTTTTATTGGACAGGAAAAGGCAGGGAAGCTGTGGTGTGTGCTGTGAATCACCCCGTGGCTTGCAGATGAAGTTTTAGGATGACCTTCTCTTAAAATTCTCTGACTAAAGTGCTGTTTGAGTTTTCCTTCAGAACTGGCTGCATTAATGATGAGAGTCTAATGAGAAAGCCAAGTTAATTTTGGATCAAAGTGAGATAAAAAGTGGTTTTAATCACAATTTGAATGCGTGGTTTGGTAACTTTCTTGAAGATAACTAGTTCCATTGAAGGACAACACTTACAGCTTGTTGACTGGCAACCAGCTGAAGCTTTTGTCTGAGCCATTATCCAGGCAAAGGTTTATTTTATTAACCCTTTGTTTAAGTAGTTAGTTTGATCCCATAGTCTCATGCCAGTTCTTGAGAATGTGAGGGATACATTCTGACTTGATACAAGTTGCACTTGCATAGAGAAATGCAGAATCAACTCAGATATGCAAGCTGTCTTTCAGCCAGCAGAGCTGAAGATACCTTGGAATGGGAAGCATTTGGAACGTATGCTTTCTGCATTTGCAAACAGTTCAACCAAACCAAATCTTTTGATATTTTTGGAGCACATAACATCTCCCACACAAAGTGTATGCTTACTTTGAGTGCTAGAGGAAAGCTTACTTCAGAGTCTGTCAGCTCCTGATATTTGTAACCACAGTTAGTTGAACTGAACTCATTAAATAGACTGAAGAAAATAACCTTTTTGACAAGGATATGATTCTGGCACCGTTGAAGTTTTGATGTCTTCACTTTCAAGTGACTTGCTGCAAGCAAGTAGAGTAGCCCACCTGTAGGATATACAGTATATAGCTACTGTATATTGACTGACTAATATAGTCATATATTTAGAGTTTCTGGAGGTCTATGTGGAAGTCTGTAAAACTGTGAGCAACACAGGTGATGAATGGAGATTGTTTATTGTCCTTTCCCATAAAAGCTGCAAATGTCAAGCTGATGAAAGCTACTTCCAAAATAAAAGGTCTAGCTGTTTTTCTACTGCTTCATTTTCTATTAATTTTATAACTTGGACTAACAATATTATGCCTGATTTTTCGATTATTTGTTTAAAAATACTTAATCTAAAATGTCTAATACTTAATAAGTTTATTTTTCTTCTTAAGTTTAGATCTGCCCTAATTAAGAAAAAGATCTCCTGTTTGGCTGCAGAAGAGATGACCTGGAGAATCAAATCCTGCAGTGTGCTAACCTGTGCCACTCTGGGAAATATGGGATATCCCCTCCCACGTGGTGTAGCACCAGTGAGGATACAGCTGCCCTGAGGTCAGCCTGGTTCTGCTGTGAGGACACAGGAGTGAAATGGAGGTGTGAAATACCCACACTCTGGATGGACTCTGGAGTGAGGAGTGCTCAATGTACAAAGGCTGGTACTGTCAGCCTGGTGCTCTGCAGCACTGAGATGCACACTAGCTGTTCAGCTGTTCAGCTCCCACTTGGATGCAGCCTCTGTCTGGACACATCCAGAGTCAGCTCTGTGAGCGTGAGACCTCAGCTGAATGGTGTTCAGCTCCTCCTGCCTTAGCTCAACATCACAAGGCAGTGCTTCCAAAGTCATTCGTCATTTGAGCTGTGCTGTGTGACAGTGAGTGTACTATGATTATTTTAGTGAAGAAGTACTGACGGGTGTTTTTATTCTTTTTTTGGAGGGAACTGTTTAAAATGAGGATGGCATCTCAATTATCTGTAGTATTTAGAATTAAAGTTCAGAGATGATATTATGGATTTCTTTAAGCTCATTCCCCAGATAAGATACAAAAATAAGTCTGCAGATCTCTTTACTCTCCTGTCACTTGCAAGCAAGAGATCTATCTCTTGAGATGATTACACAGTAAGATACATGTTCAGAAAACCTTCCCTGTAATTTTCACAGATTTTTTTTTTCCCTACTGCTTTTGCCCAAAATGCTAGTTCTATATGCAGGCGCGTGTGTTGTTCTGCAGAAGCTCCCTGCCAGGTTCAGCAAGTCCTTTTCTGCCTAGGTGGGTGAGCCCAGAGCCGCCTGCACTGGGCAGGGCTCCCAACTCCAGTGTCTGTTGTCTGTAGCTGCCTGGGGACTTCTGGTCACTTAGAGATTTAATTGCAGCTTGTTCTGAGTAGTTTCTGAGTGAAAATGTGAGATTTACTGACTGCTCAACTCTACCGTGCTGCTTTGGGCAACGAGAGATAGGCATGGATCTCTTTGTAACTCCTCACGGTGGACCTGAGTTGCTGATACCCCTTTATTTTTAGATGGAGAGTTGCTCTGTAATATTTCAGTGCAGGGGATGATTTACTTGCTTCCTTCTGCTTCCTATCCTTAAACAACTGTTCTTACTTCTATCTACTTGAATTTGATGTTTTAAATAAGAGATTCTTTCATAAATGAAGTGGTTGCCTATGTTCTTGAGGACGGTAAAATAGAAACCAATGCCAAGCAGCCAGCCTTCCTGCTGACTACAAGGAGTAGGGTTGAAACCAGAAGGGGCAAGGAGCAAGTTCAAGAAAATGAAGTATTCAAAAAATGTTCAGTTTGCTGCAAGTATTAATTGTGGAGCAGTATGAAGTGATTTAAAATTAGATGATAGAAATATTGGAGGAGAGAAATAGCCAATGTAGTATAACTTAAATAACAGAAGGCAAACCTTTTGTAACTCAAAGTATTTTTAATATAAAAATGAATTGTTAACCAGCCTGCTGGGGGTTGCTTGATTTGCTTCTCAGTCACTATAGAGATGAAATATAACTGCTAGTCCATTATTAGCCTGTGATTACCTAAGTGAACCTGATCTTTATCTGTATTCAGAATTAGTTAGAGAAGTAAAAAGCCTATGCCTGCTTTATATCTCTGCCTGTGCCCATTTTATCTATTATTTTTCCCTCTTTTTGGTCCTGCTAAGCCGCCTTCTGTGTCGCACACGACACCCCGAGGCTCCTGAGGAGGCTTATGGATCTGGCACTGTGTTTCCCCCAGCAGCACTGTGTCCCTGCAGCTCCTGTCCTTGGGAGCTGCTCTGTGTGGTGCCTGCTGTGAGCAGCATCTCGTGCTGCAGTTGGGTTCCTGGGTTTGGTAAACCTTATATAGGATCTGTTAGTGAAGTCATTGCTAAAACACTTATTCAGATTCTGACAGCAAATGTGAAGCCTAGAGGTAATCAGACACCAATTCGCACCCGGCTGTGCAGCCTTTGCTCTCCAAGAGCAGCCACTGCCTATTGAAATCAGTTGGAGCTCTTTTTGGTTTGCAAAAAATGCAGTCAGATTGCCCAGGCAGCTGACATTGACCTCACTGGAGAAGCTGAAGTGTGCTGTCGTCGGGAAACCAGACCTCCCCCTCCATCACATCACAGTAGCCCAGCATCCAAAACAGTGCCGAGTGTGTGCAAGAGAACAGACCCGTGCTACTGCTGTGCTGGGGTGTTCCATGTCCTGCAGTTTGGTAGGGAACTGTGTTTTCGGTATGAAGATAATTGGTGTGTGTGTGTGTTGCTCACAGGGCTTTGGGTTGACAGCCCAACAAAATAATCTGTGGCTTCAGTGCCATCAAATACGTGCAGTGTTTCTTTTCCATTTCTGCACGTCTACTTAAATCCTGTAACAGTAAATAACTGGCACATGCTCAGAATATATATGCCTTTAGCATTTTATGTACATACGTTATTACATTCATTAATATATAACGGGAAAAAAAGACATTTCCAGTTATAGGCTTTTCATTGTTTAGCCAGTAAAACGGAAGAGTTATGATTTATGCTCCTCTGTCCTGACTGGATACACTGAGAAATGGAAATAATGATGGGGCTGTGGCTCAAACGTGGGATTTCTCAGTCAGAAGGGCCTGGCTGTTGCTCAGACTTTCTTTTTGACCTCCAGGAAGTCACTGTTAACCTCTTAACTTCCATGTTGCTGCCTGCGCAGTGCGACTGTTAGTGCAAGGGGACTGCTGGGGGCTTGTAAGCAAGGAAGACTTAAGAAAATTCCTAGTTCATCAAAGCATCATGCATTGCAGGCCTTTAGTGGTCAAATATCTCCTGCACTAAATTGTACAGTATGAATGTTTTTCTTGAGGCCTGCAAATATATGCCTTCTCATACCCCTTCCTTTGCCCCCAGAAGAAAGCTGTTAGTTATGGTGATTCAAGCAAGGACCAATAGTTAATTTAATTTTTTTCTTTTTTCCCTTCCTAGGATGCAGGGGCTGTAATCCAGGATGAATGAATGCTACTATGATAAGCTCATGGACTTCTTTTATAATAAGACAAACACTCACACAGCAGATGAGTGGACAGGGCCACCGCTTGTTGGTGTTCTGTGTTTTGGGACATTTTTCTGCCTCTTCATTTTCATTTCAAATTCATTGGTCATAGCAGCCGTGGTCAAGAACAAGAGGTTTCATTTTCCATTTTACTATCTGTTGGCCAATTTAGCTGCTGCGGACTTTTTCGCTGGGATTGCTTATGTCTTCTTGATGTTCCACACTGGCCCGGTGTCCAAGACATTAACTGTTAATCGCTGGTTTCTGCGTCAGGGTCTTCTGGACACCAGCCTGACGGCCTCCCTGGTGAATCTCCTCGTCATAGCGGTTGAGCGGCACATGTCGATCATGCGGATGAAGATCCACAGTAATCTCACAAAGAAGAGAGTCACCTTCTTAATTATATCTATTTGGGCCATTGCCATTTTTATGGGTGCTGTTCCTACCCTGGGTTGGAACTGTCTCTGTGACATTTCCGCCTGCTCTTCCCTGGCACCTATTTACAGCAGAAGTTACTTGGTGTTCTGGAGTGTCCTAAACCTTGTTGTTTTCTTCATTATGGTGGTGGTTTACATAAGAATCTACATGTATGTCCAGCGGAAAACGAATGTCTTGTCATCGCACACTAGTGGATCTATTAGCCGTAGGAGGACCCCTGTGAAGCTTATGAAAACCGTCATGACTCTTTTAGGTAAGAGGCTGCCAACCTTGTAGCCAATCAGTGTGTACAAACAAAATGGGAACTCACTAATGCCCTGAAGTTGGTCAGCCTTCTGTCCAACTTGAACTGTGAAACAAATGTTGCTTGAAACAGCAGCCTGAAGTAGAGGGCCAGTCAACTCTTAGAAGATAAGCGTCTCTGCTTGGTAAATGCTCAGGCTGCTTGGTTGTAGGCTGCTTGTTACAAAATACAAATTATACGTTCTTTGTTGGTGGGGAGAGTGAGTAGTAACATGGCTGTGGAGGAAGGCTTAGGAAGAATCACTGCTACCTAGAAAAATACTTTCCAAAAGCTGTTCTTTTATATCTGCACAAGGTCCTGAATCCTTTTGGCTGTTTCCTGAATTTACTAGCTATTCTACCTGCAAATGCACCTTCCCTGGGGATAGAAGAGGATGCTTGGTGGATCTGTGATTTTTCTCCTGCCAGAGACTAGCTTTGTAAGAGAAAAATTCACCTTCATCTTGAGATTTTACCTAGATTCTGCCCTAAAGACGCTCTGGATAGTTAAGCAGCTCAGTTCACTTCAGCTAGTTATGATGTAGCTGCTTATCAAATAAATTAGAGGGGCCCAAAGTGGATGGCTTTTTTGTTGGAAGAAAATGTTGACTGGCATGGTGAATTTTACCAAGAAAGACTTCAGTCTGAATAAGATGTTATGTAAAAGATAGACTTCATTCAAGTATGGCTTGTGCAGCTCACTGCGGTGGAACTGGGTCGTCACTGGTGCAGGTGGTGGGGACTCTGAGACCTCGAATATGGCTTTACTTCTGATGTTGTATGAGCCAGTGTAAGATAGGTGGAGCTTTGGGGGAAGTTGGTGTCCATATGTACACAGCTGTGTGCTGTACTGTGGTACTGACTTGCATCTAGCTTAGCTGTGCTCCTTCAGGAACGATAGTAGAGATGTTTCTGGGACTGAGAAAATTTCACCCGGACCTTCTGCTGTGCTTTGTGCTGCAAACAGCTGGCTACTCTGCCATCTCTCCTTTGAGTCAAAAAACCTCAGTTATGCCAATCTTTTCCATTTTTGAGGTTGGATAGGTGGACAAGAAATCCTTAAGATAAAGAAGGAAAGCAGAGATACTTATTTGTAATCATTCTTTAGTGAAGGCTATTGCTGTAAAGTTGTATAAAGCAAAGCTGGACAGGGCTGAGTAGAACCTAGGAATAACTGTTAGCTCTTAGTGCCAGTGTGTGTTTGCCCAGCAGAGCTAAGAGGTCTTTGTACTGGGAGGAAGGCTATTGAGCTGGTACAGGCAGAGAGAGTGAGCGGTGTGGAGAGCACCTATAGGATTAACTCCAAAGACCAGAACAAAGCCCTCTGGGTGTAATTATTTACACTTGTTTCTTGAGGCAGTATGAATCCATTCCTGCTCCTTCTTAGGCATTCAGGAAAGAAATAACCTACTTCAAAGTTCATGTCCTTCCTTTCAAGTTCTTTTTTTCTTTTGCTGGGGAGAAGGGGCCTTAGGGTTGATTTCAAGATCAATGTCAGCTTTTTCTTCCAGAATGGCTCCTAAGCCACCAGATTAAACTATGATTCAGGCAAAGCATCTGGTGGTATAGCTTACTGGGACAGGCAAATTTAACTTAGAAAGTCTGTGTGCTACTTTGTAGCTCATTGTTTTTACTTTGCCAATCAGAAGCAAAATCAAAACAGAACTTGCCTCCATAGAAGTCAAATGAATGTATGTATCATCTACCCCAAACTCCAGTGTCAGAGGAAATGTTTCTTAGCATTTTCCTTCATACCAATCCTACAAATGTTAGCTCTGTGAGGCTTTTTATAAATGATTATTTCTAGGAATAAGAATTTCTTAGAACAGCTTAAATATGCATTCCTGGCCTAGTCATCCAAGCACACTATGCAAAAGGCATTAGAAAATGGATAGCCATGTTTTCTGGTCTTTCTGATTACCAAAAGAGCTTTTGATGCTTTTAAAGCTATTCTTATATCCACTGATGCAACAACATATAGCTATATGCAGCATGTGGGTTAGGGGTTTTCAGCTCAAGGCAGTTACTTTCAGTGGCTTGCTCTTAAATGTATGAAGATGCTTTGCAGTAAAAGCCCGATATTGTCTTGGCTAAAAGCAATTCCAGGAAGCTCTGTTGCTGGAGGAAGTGTGATGAGAACGATGGTGCTTGCTAACGTGCTCTCTTGGTGTCATGGAAACTTCAGGCCAAAATCCTGCTGCCATGCGGTCTGCGTGCAGCTGGGTGCTGTTGGCATGCCCTCCTCCCCAGGGAAGGAGATGGAGACAAGGCATCACTTCCAAAACATTGCTGTCCTCTATGGGTGGAGTTCTCCCATGGTCCTGCAGTTAGTTGCTGGTGAGCCCATATTTCAGTTTAACTTTCTGGGTGCATGGTGATCTCAGCTGCAGACAGTTCTTTGCACCATTCTTTGGGCTTGCATAGCTCCTTCAGAGACCTGGACTGAGGTCCCTGTCATCTCTCCTTTTGCCATAGCCCCCAAGATACATTACAGGATAGAAGCAGCAGAAATGACATGACTTTGGCATGCCAAACTGTGGGGAGTTACATGATTAGAACTGGGAAACCCAGCAAAAGGGGCTAAAATCCTCAGCCTTGCCTTAGTACTGGCTGAGCATGCAGCTGTGGCTTAGAGGAAAGGCAGAGGCAGGTGTGCGTGATGTCTAGGTGGGGTGTGTGCCACAGCTCATCTGAACTTGGCAGTGATATGCCTGATGAAGTAGCTGCCTTGAGGTAGATGACTCTCAGTTCTAGTAAATACATAGTTTAATCGGTGACATGCTGTTTTAACTTATGTGCACATGTGGCAAGGGCAACTGGAAGCTGCTGCATTGGTGGTGGTTGTTTTTTCTATTTTCCTTCTTTGTGTTGGCACACAGAGAGACAGCTTTGATGTGGAGAGATTTATGGGAATGCATCAGTAGCACTTCCAGGTACACAGGAATTCCTTCATTTTTAAGTATAGATGATGTAATCTACAAGGAAGTCCATGTTTCCAAACTAGTGGAAAATCCTCACGTTGACCTTGAGGCACTGTGATACCTGATCTCCCCTAATCCAGTGTGAAGTCCCAGAACAGTTCTGGTTCATGCTGCAGCCAGGCTTTGCTTCCTGTCACACTCTGAACTTTAGAGTCCCTGAAAAGATATTATTTTGGAAGTGTGGCACTTTGTCAGGGAGAGGAGCTGCTGTGGGATGAAAAGTCTGCAAAGAAAATCACCAGAGGGCCAAAAGAAAGGCTTATATTTATGTTTAACCATGGCTCCCTCTGAAAGGTCTGTGGTTAAAAATAGCAAAATCCTAGAAAGGCTGTAAGTCTCTGTGCCTCGCTTTCACCAGCGCCTTGCTGTGAGTAGGATGTGAATTATTTAAGTTGTATCCCTACAGAACAATGTGTATTTTGGGTGGAGTTGAAGTAGGAACCCAGTGCTGTCACTGCATTCCCCTCTATCCCCGTCCTTGGTCATGGATTGGGTGCGGCCTTCCAGAACGAGGAATTAAAGTTCTGCATGCTGTGCTCCAGATAGCAGAGAGGTGTCTGCAAATGTCATCTCCCCTTACTTTTGCCTTTGCAGTATTGATAGGTCTCCCACAGTGTGTCCTGGGAATTCATGGACTTAGGCTGCCTGCTGAGCTCAGGATTGTTTGAAGGAGGGATTTCTCTGTGACTTCTGTTAAATGTGTCTGTTTCTTCTGCTGCTGACTTTCAGGAAAGCAGTGCTGCACCTTGCATGCTTTGGTACCACCAGTGACCCTTGGTGGCTTGCAGAAGCACTGTGTCCAAATACTTGCTGAGCCTCTTATGTAGTCCTTCTGGTCTGGGTGGTCCAGTTCTAGTGCTGGCTGCAGTGGGTGGGATTTGCCCTTGGTCCCAGGACAGTAAATCAGTGCAATGTTTGCTCCACTGCAGACTGTAAGACTTAGTGTCACCGCTGCTTACTCAGCATGGTGGGGCCAAACCAGCGCGTAGTGTGGGGACTGACCAGAGAAAGTGCATTGTGGTGGCAGCCTGCTGCTCCTGGTGCCAGTGGTGCTGGAGGAATGTTACTGATGCTGACCGTTAACTCTAAGCTAACACTGTGAAATTGGTACTTAGCATCGCAAACATATTGGCACAGCAGAACAGAAAATGTGTTTTCTGAAGGAGGTAGTCTCTTGCCTTTGCATTCTGCATAGTACTTCTAGGAACATGGTAAACTCAGTGATTGCACTTCACCTGGACTCCTTATGAAGCTCTTCAAAAGAAGAGAAATATCTCCAGGAGGGTCACTTTGCATCAAGATCTGTACTGTGTTGCCATGGATACAATGCTCAGCATCCAGTGTAACGTAACGAGTTTCTTTTATATGCTGTTATATGGCCTGCCCTTCGGATGGATGCTGTGCCCACTGAACTCCTGGCTGGGGGCTGTGTGTATTGCTGTGCAAGCAGGTGCTGCACAGAATGTGTTGGATGCCAGAGGTGCTTCTAGGCTGGGTTCTGCCAATAGCCAGGCTGCCTGGGGGCTGGGCACAGCTTGGGCATGGGAAAATCAGCACTCTCCTGGAAATAAGCAGGACCAGAATGGCCAAACAGATAATGAGAATCCCAGGAGAGCTTCTTAGCATGTAGCTGCTATCATCCTTATGTGTTTCATTATTTTTTAAAGCCCAAAAAAGGGCTGTTATAAATGATTGGAATTTCCTCAGTACAATATTTGAAATGTGCTTTCGCACAGAGTTGTAATTTTCTATTTCAGTACGTCAGGCAGCAATTGTGGCTTGTGCTAAGTTAGCATTGCCACGGCAGGGCCGCGTTCTCTGTGGGATCCCAGGCAAGGACCTGAGAGCTGGTGGTGCTGCAGGAAGCAAGCAGAGATAGGGATGTGCTGGGACCCTGTTGGGTTGCCATGTGTCCCCCACACCAGCTTCACCCACAGGTGGGGGCAATCCTGCTGCTTCAGGGCTGGGCTTTTGTCTTCTTATTTCACCACTCTCATTTTGATTCATCTTCACTAACTCATCTATTAGTTTATTTCTCTATTCTCCCTTACAAGTGGTGGCAGTGGGAAGCCTCTGGCTATCTTCCAGCATACAAGAGAGAAATGAAGAGAGGACATCATCTCCATTCAAAGTGCTAGCTGTGATCTTCAGAGGTCTTGTTTATCTACCAGAGTGGACATGTTGATGTTGTAAGGACTTTTCCCACCTGTGTTCAGGCTGGGGCTGCCAGCAGATGGATGTTCTCTCCCTGCAGGTTCCTGCAAGCTGTATGTTCTGGGCCTGGCAGAGAAGCTGTAGTAGATGCAGTTTTGCTACTGACATTATTTTCTCCTCTCCTTTTTTTTTTTTTTTTTTTTTTTATCTTTTTTTTTTGTAAGTTTTTGATGAACACTATAGCCTCATAAGATGTAAAAAGAAACTGGAAATGATTTTTTTTTTCCCTTGACTTTCTCACTCTCCTTTATTTCTAGGTGCATTTGTTGTCTGCTGGACTCCTGGCCTGGTTGTCTTGCTGCTCGATGGCCTGAACTGCACCAACTGTGGGGTTCAGAATGTGAAAAGGTGGTTTCTTCTCCTGGCCCTGCTGAACTCTGTTATGAATCCAGTAATTTATTCCTACAAAGATGATGAGATGTGGGGTACCATGAAGAGAATGCTTTGCTGCTCCTCTGATGATAGGAACCAGGAGAGACGCTCATCACGAATTCCCTCAACAGTGCTCGGCAGGAGCACAGACACCACAGGGCAGTACAGTGAAGATGGCATTATTCAAGGGACAATTTGTGGAAAAGGAGATCTTGGTGAAAAGGGCAACTCCTGAGTGGTTCAAGGGACTGATTTGGCTGAGAACCGGAGGGGGAAGGGAGAAGTTTTCTAAGAGCAGATTGACTGGCAAAGCTAGTAAACAATATATCCACTTTGTTCCAGAGCCTCAACTCCAGTGTTAACAAAAGTTCTTATGAATAATTGCCTGATGAAAAAACACTTTGTAATGAAGAAAACTTTCTGTGCTGCAGTCTTTCTCCCATTTTTTTTTTTTAATTTTCCTTTTTCTTTTCAGATACCTGAAATTAGTTTTGTGTGACTGCAGTAAGCACATCTGAGAAACATTTTTTTGTGCATGGAAACAAAACGTAAACAACATAGTGAGACCCTCTAGTGCATGGCATTCATGCTTTGAGAGTTTTCTTGAGGAGGGCTGTAGGCTGGGCTGGACAGAATTGCCTGTTTGCTTTCTCTGTTTACAAAGTTCATGAAATAGTTCATACTTACCTTCTCTCTTACTCCTCTTACTTTCAAGATGGGTAGTTTAATGGTTTATTAAAGCTGTGCCAGAAACCCAGCCATGATGGGAAGACCAAATACCTGTGCATGTGTATATCCAAGTCAACCATAAATCGTCAGGATATGACATTACAAAAAGCACAAGAGCGATTACTGCTCCCACACAGGCATGAGTGCTGCAAGGAGACGTGCTGCACATTTTGCCGCTGTCACGTAGGCGGCTGTGGAGGGTGGACTAAGAGCAAGGCAGCATGGCTGGGTTCATTATGCTCGCTTCTTACTACCAGATAATATCAAATGGGTGGCTCACCCCTCTTTGTAACTGCTGTGCCACTGAGGGAAATGATACCTGAAACCCTGTTGTAAGAGGACAAACTTCTAAGGGGTGTCTAACGTATGTTATACATAGGCTCAATTAAGCTATTTAAAATAGAAATTAAAGAAGAAAAATCCTGGAGACAACATAACCCCTACGAGATTACAAAGCAATCCGGACAGGATCAGGCAAACATTCATATTTAACCTCTGATTTGCAAGCAGTTCTTACTGGATGATGCTTGAGGGATGAAGAGGCCATGAGAAAATGAGCAATGAAGGACTTTCAGCATTGCGACTGATTGTGTCCAGTGTGGATGCAGACACAGCCCAAAAACCCTGAAGTTTTGACTTAGGGACTACGCTCTAATAGGAATTCAGCAATTTAGAGCTCAAGGGTAATGTTTTTAAATTGTAAACTTTTAGTTTAATAATTGGAACGTGAATTTCTCTGTGCTGTGATATAACAAGAGCTACCTGTGTTGTCTTAGAGAAAACCTGATCGTTGGTCAACTACTTCATTTTGGGAAGTTTTGACCACCTGAAATTGTTGGAGAACAACACCAAGAGCATGTTGTATGAGTCCAAAAGATAATCAGTGGTTTAGTTTGGGCAAACTCTTTTGACACAACTTGCATGCAGGTTTCTGGATTGTGCTGGCCAAAGCAGAACCAGCGCCTGGCTTGAAGGTCGAGTTGCAGTTTTGTAGAAGGCACTCAGAGATTTCTCAGCGAGCCTTGGCTTACAAACACAGCAAGCCCTTTTTCAGAGAGCTCCCCTGTAACACAAGTTAGCTAGAAGGGGTTATGGCCTAACATTTCAAGGTAAATGCTGTATTTATGAGTAATGCTGCAAAGGTTTACATGTGTTTGTTTGTTTGTTTTTGCCATTATAATGCAATGTTCTTGTGCAATTACTACTTTATTAGTTTACTGTTCTGCAAAGTATGTAAAATTGTGCTTTCTAGAGCCGGTGACATTGCAAAGGCATATCATGAAAATGTTTGTCTCTAGAGCTATTTGCAGCGCACGGTTTGTGCTAGCTAGGCTGAAACTCAGTATACAAAGCTAAAGGAAAATAAAATGCTACTTAAAAGTAAACAACTTGTTTTGTTTCCTGTTTGGATGGTGATTGAACGTTGCCTGGCGCCACAAAAATGATGGGGAAACCTTGTTTTATACTCTCATATAAGGGTTTTTGTTTGAATAAGGTTGGCTAGTGGTGCCAATAAATGTAGCAGTGTAATGCTTAGTTGAGCTGGGGCCTGAAGAGAACTTGCAAGAAGACCTGGGCCATGTCCAGCAATGGACAAAATACTGGATTTTGTAGAATGCTGAGCGGCATTAACCATAGCCCTGGCACAAGCAGAAAGACTTGAGGCCAGCGCTTCTAGTCTTTGTATTTTCTCATTTAAAAAACAAAACCAACCAGAAATACTTTTCTGAGCTCCCCCCAACTCCCTAAATAAATAAATAAAATGATGCTCTGTGAACAACACTTTGTATTGTGCCATGCCCTCTATTTTGGCATTATTCTTCCTTGGAGAGCTACTCCCTTACCCTTCATTACTATAAGTTATGATGGGGCAAGGTCAGAACAGGAAACTGATCTTGCATCAGACTTTCCTACAAAGAGACTGTATAGTATTTCCTATATCAAGATGTCTAAACATCCAGTTACTCACATAGCAGGGAATTTCTTTTTAATTCTATAAACATTTATTGGAAGGGTTTGTCTCAAGGAAAACACTAAAGTGCTATTTGTAGTTGAGTAAGGAGGATAAAAAGCAAGCAGCAGTTGGAGAAGGCATGCTAAGTAGGGTGTCCCTGTTGTCTGAAAAGTAATATTCCCCAAGAGGTTTTGTATCCCTTGATGTTGTACATCTGCTCCTACATAATGCTGAGTATGCGGCTTTGCATCTTCCTGGTGAGGTTGGAGTCTTGAAAGCTGCTGTATTGGTGTAAATACTAAGCAGTAAACACATTAAATTTCTAATTTAATTTCTAATTTAATGTGTTTACAGTGGTTACAGTTTGAAAACCTGAACGCTATCTTCTGTGCTGTCTCCAGCTGCTTGTCTCTCAGACCAAATTTGCTCTTCCATGGCTTTTCCCAGGGGTGTGGTCTGTTCTTTCTGGTCAGCTCTCATGTAAAGTGTGCATGATCATAATTGTTAGAGGTGCTTTTTGAAGGATTATTATTAAAAGTTCCAACAATGGGGTTTGATTTTACCTGAAAGTTTTTGGTGTGTTTTTAGGGTGAGAATTTTCTCTATCAAACAGTGTTATTTTGTTCTTTGTATCAGTTGTAGTTTCCATGGAAGCAAATAGGAGGCACTGCTTTCAGAATGACCTACGTATACTTTTTATGCTCTTACCTTACAGTTCTAGCTATTGGCCTCTATCCTTAAAAAGGTGCACTGTGAATGAGACCCTGGCCTTGCTCAGAGAAACTGCTGCTTGTAAAAATGAGACTACAAATTGAAAATATATGGACATTCTTAAAAGAGGAAGGTCATCAAGTTGTGTTATTTATCTTAGCCTGTAATGATCGTATTTAAATCACGTGAAAGAAGCAATTCCACTTTCCCCCTTGTGCCCACTCCCTTCTTATGCCTATTTGTGAGGCCAGATGGTGAACTGTAGTGGATAACCAATCTTGCTGAAAAACAGCTCTGGGTGATGTATGCTGATAGTAACTAGAGAAGACTTGCTAGAAGCTGAATGATTTCATCCATTTGTTATATAGAGTCAGACAGACAATCTGCTTACTAGAATTTTTTGTAAAATGGTCCTCTTTGAATGTTATGCTTTGCTTCTGTCAGGAAAGACAAAAAGAGGAGGGGGGGAAATCCATCTTGAAACAAGGAATTAGGTCATGCTGGGCTTCCCAACCCCCTCCTCCCCAAAGTCTTTTGGATGACAACAAATTCAGACACTTCTATGCTTTGAGCCATTCTTCATAACACCCGGCTTATCTTTCAAGTAGTAATTGGTCCCCAGGCTTCTTTTATATATCTTTTTATAGCATGCAGGTGTTTCTTTTCTCTGCAGCAGGGAGAAGCATCTGTTTTCTTCCTACCTATTAAGAAATTCTCTTTTGCAGCCTGCCTGTATGCTACTTTGGATTATGTACCTAAGGGCATTTATCCTGCATATATTGAAATAAATTCATTTTCAAACTAACCAGTGCCACATTAAGCACACAGCTATGTTAAGAATTTTTTTTCTGAACTAGATTTCAACAATTTCTTCACTTATGTGCTTAAGGGTCTGATGTACCACCCTATGAGAAAATCAGTGCGCAAAATAAGAAAAGCACTAATCACTAATTAATCTGTTCTCACTCATGGCTGTAATTTAACTTTAATGTTCGCTTCATTGAAACCATAGATAAGTTTATCTTCTCTAAAAATACTCCTTTGCCCATCTGTAGGCCAAGACTAAGTCAGCCTGCTTATCTTCTCTGACCTCTCTGCTTTTCCTCACTTGCTTTGACATACGTGAAAATAAGGAGGTTGTGTTTCTGAGCACAAGCAATTAGTTGGGGTTCTGGTAGGTGATCTCCTGCATTCATGCTTCATGTCTAGGGAGGTTGTTTTTCTTTCTTCCTAAACCTCCTGCAGAAGGATATGAGATAGTGGCCTGGAAGAGCTGGTGCTCTCACCCCACATTGCATTTTGTACATGTAATGGTTCAAAATACAGATCTACCCCCTTGACACAAGGTCTTTTTCTTGACCTCAAATGTTAACACTCTCCTATATAGGCTAGATTCTTACAGTACCATGGTGTTAGTCTTACCTCCATCTTCCACAGATATTTATGCAAACAAATATTTGGCTTTAATTAGGTCTCTGTTAGAAGTATGTTCAGTTACTAATGGATGTCAAAAAGCTGGGGAGTAAAAGCCTTGACCTCCAGAGATGGAAATGTTATTAATGCTTAAATGATTCTATTCAAATTCCGATTAACGCATCAGTTGTTATGAATGTCAGTGTGTTTGTTTGTACAGTGCACTTGGTGATACGGGGCTATCATTTTTCCCACAGGTACAAATGAGTTAATTGAATTTGAAATGTAAGGTTTTGTGCCTATATGGATAAAGGGTCTGTAGACTGTGAACTTGCAACTGCTCATATGGGTGCTTAGCTGTCATTTTTACATAGTTGTTTTGCTTTCAGGAGACGTTTCTTGTGAAAGGAGCCAAGCATGTGTCAGCATTCGTGAGATCAAGATGTTAATGTCTGGTTTTAGACTGTAATTTTCTGCTACGGGACAAATGTTCCCATTGCACTGGTGGTACCAACAGGCACAGGAAAGGCACAGTGATGGAAGGCTGGATTGGTCCGTGAGCTAATCCCCCTAGACACAATTGTTGATTTTAAAGAGGAAACGTTTGGGCCCACAAATCAGAGATTTTCAGTGTTGGATTATGTCCAAAATTTGACCTACACTGTTTTGTCCCATTTTCTCCCATATAATCTCTTTGCAGAGTCTATGTAATTTTTTTGTGTTCTGCTTTGTTCTTCAAAGCACACATTAAACCACTCTTTTCTCTAAACAGATAAATTCCAGCAGCACTGGATGCTAGAGCAACCCTCCAATTTCACAGACCAGAGAGCCACAAGAAGAAATAGATATGGTTGAGCAGACATTTTTGTCTTGGGTTTTTGCAAGGTCAGAAACTAACAATAACAGCAAAAAAAAGTCTAATGTTTACTTATGTTTGTTAGATGCTGGTGAATGGTAAATATTTCAGCTAAATAAAAGTAGACCCTGTGCTTATGATTGTTTTTTTAAAATTAAAATGTAAATTGGGAGCCTCTCCTGAGCCTCACCCCTGCTGCTTCATGGCACCCCTTATTGCCCCCTCATTACTTCACCTCTGCTCATTGTATTCTCACCCAGTCAGTGCCAGGAAAATATCAGAATCAGCCGTCTTCATCCCAATACACAGCCAGCAAATTAAGGAATTGACAAGGTGAAGTAGCTTCAGCCACCTTTCTGTGCATTAGTAGGACCACCGTCTGTGGTCTTCCTAAAGGTGACTCATGCAGAGATGGTCATCTATCTTAGTGGCATCTACAAGCTTCTTCTTTACTGAGTTGTCAAAGCAATTAATAACTCTGTCAATAACTGTCAGACAGGAATTAATTCCAGGTCCACTACTTTTTAGTAGGAGGGAGACTGGAGGTTCATCATCCCTGAGCAAAGTATTTGAGCCAGCGTCCACTCTGGTTCAAGTTTAAAGGAATAGCGAGACATGACATCTCAGTATCAAAAGGTATCTAACCTATATGACTGCCTGAGGATTGCCAGACAGGAGTCTGATGGATGGGAACTTGCTTCTCTGTGCCCTTTGCTGTTACCCTCTCAGTTCCTCCTCACCCTTTGCAGGATCAATGTGAGCTTCAGACTCAAAGCTCAGAGCTTTCAGGGAGTAAACCCAAATGTTGTTTAGGAAAGGTGCCAGGGCTGAGATAACACTTGGAGGTAAGAACTGCTTATGCCAAATCCTTGCAGCAGTCACACCAAATATTTTCACTTGCTATGGTAATTTCCTCTGTGCTGGCATACACAGAGGATTTGATACAAACGGCAGCAACAGGCTCCATCAGGAGCTACCCTGAGGGGCTGTTGATTCACTTCAGTCTTCACTGTGAGACTATTATGTCAAAAGGCAAGGTGAATCCAGTGCCTATTTGCATCAACACACTGGAGATGACACACACAGCCCAGTAAACTGGGTTTCTGCTAATACTTTATTTGATCCTTACATTTGGCTGGGAGACAAGCAGCACCTTTGTGGTGTATTACCTTTATGAAAAGCAAGGTAACAATATTCCCGCTGTCACTGCTGTGTTCTGCACCTTTGATTTCTGTGCACTTCTGCATAGATTCAAGTGTGAGATATCACAGTGAAGTTATGGACTTTGGGACTCCTGAGATGCTGCAGTGGCTGGGACCGTCTGTGCACCACGTACACCTGGAAGCTTCCTACAACTCTTGATTTTATTCTTTTATTTTTTGGAAGGGATGAGCAGAGCAACAAGCAGCTTGTTGGTGGAGCCCTGATAGACAGGGTGCAGCAGGCATTTCCCACCCATACTGGGGGTTCCCACGTGTTCTGCACTGCATCTGGAGAGCTCACTGGCACTCACCTATCTCGCAGGTATAGGGTTTAAATACTGTCCCAGTACTTTTAAGGACCATTTTTGACATTCTCAAAGACAAAGTGACTGGAGCTTTCTTTGATCCAGGAGCTGCAGTTGACTCAGCTCTGCTTTGCCCAGTTTTATTTAAAGACCATGACTACCACTTTTGAAATGTTATTTGTGAATGCTATAGTATTACATTATCTTGTTCTCCATCTGTTAAATACCATGGTTCCAGCAGCAAAAATACTACTGCCTGACAGTAGCAGCTGTGAAAGGTCCTATTTAGTAGTCTTCTTCAAAGAGTGGTATAAACCGATAACCAGTAAGGATAAGCCAAGTTTTGTTACAATAGAACTTTATTTGGAAGAGATTTTAGGAATGTTACTATTTATAGGAGCTGTGGGTTCTTACTGTTGCACAATGGGGAGGCTGTACACATCTATATTTGTAAATGTGATTATTTCTGATTTAAACAATGATCTGTCAGTGTTTACAACCCACCTACAAATGTATACCGTCTATGTAAATGTGGTCTCGGCATCCTGTATGCTCATCCCGAACTCCGGGACACGGCACTCAGGACCGGGCTGCTTCACATGGTATGCGTACAGCAGTTCTTAGGCCAAACCACCTCCCATCTTCTGTGTCACCCCCTGACCTCACGACAACCTGTAGCCAAACGCTGAGCAGAGCTGGGGAACCAGGCACCATCTAGACCATGTGCTGTGTGAGCCGAAGCCAGGCATAGCACAGCATGTTCCGGCATAGAACATGGTGCTCCCACGGCTCCAGCATTGTTCAGTGCCTGCTGGCCTCAGGCCAATGAAGGCTCCCACATCACTCTGGGACTGTGCTGCACAGCACCCACCTGCCAGGCCCCCTGGGCCCTCAGGCTGTGCTGGGCAGGGGTCAGTCTGCCGAGGGGAGGGCAGGGGAGTGGAGTGAGATGTGGCCATTGATAAGGCTCTGAGCACCAAACCGGTCTCGAAGCGTGTGATCTGGCACCGTGCACAGAGCTGTCGCTGGCAACACAAAAGATGAAGGATTACAGGTCGTGGCGTTCATTCTCCCAAGCTGGAAACGATTGCACTCTCAGTCAGGGCAGGCAGCTGCAGGTTTGGGCTGCCTCCATGTCCCAGCAATGGCTGAGGTGGCACCAGCATCTTGTGGAGCCACATTGCCTGGCCAGCCCCTGCTCAAGGATGAATTTTGGAAGAGATTGGTGCAGGACATGAGTGCAAGCCCAGGCCTGTGCCAAGGCTCTGCTCCATCTTCTGCTCATTTCTCCCCTGAGTAGTAGAGGGGGTAGAAGGCTGGTGAGCTGAACAGGGTGCTAGTGACAGGGAAGGGCCAGCACAAGCTCCGGTCGGGCGTGCCCAGCCCTCTGCCAGCTGTGCCGCTGTATTTGGAAACAGCAGATGGGTGTAACTGAAATGAAAAAGCTAACAGCCAGCAGCAGGGAGATTTTTAACACTGGGGCAAGTTAAAATACAAGGTCTGGCTTCTGATTAGCAAACTGTAACCTCTATATCAAAATCTCTTATCAGGATTGCCTTATCTAATTTTACATTCTCCTCCAGTGCTGTTGAGGTGCTATGTGTGCTTACAGATGAACATGTCCTTGAAATACAGAAAAGGAAACAGTAGCTGCTGTATGTTGCTGCAAAGGGCTCAGGCTGCAGAGAGAATCCTGAGGACACTGCTATTAAGCAATTAAATATTGATTTCTCTGGGACTGCTGCTGTCTGATTGGAGCTGGGGGGGCACATGAATCCAGCTGTGCAGCTGCTGTGCCATGGTGCTGTTGATGTGGCATCTTGAGCCTGGACCCTAGGAGCAGGAGCTCAGACAGGAAGGAGTGAAACTAGCAGTGCTGCAAAATGCTCCTGTCCACTGGCTGCTAGAGGTCATGTAGTCCCTTCACCACTGGAGTCAAAACAAGGCTCCTCTTGCCCTAACTGGAGAGTATTGCTGTCACTGGATAATTTATTCTTCTCTTTTGTCTTCCAGCTTTTCTCCACTCAGTCCCATTCCACTGAGTCCTCTCTGCCAGCCTCCTCAGTGGCTGTGCAGTTGCTTTCAAGGCACCTTTGCTGCCAGCCCTGCAGAGATGTCTCCCCAGCTGATTCCTTGCTGCAAGAAGTGATGTAGCACAGACCTTCAGCAGCAGTGATCCTGGAGGTGAAAGTTGGGAAGGTGGGTGGGACATGAGGGAGAAAGTGCTGCCTAACAGAGCACCTGTTGCAAATCAGGGGTGAAAGTGCATTACAGCAGACCTGGGAAAGATTTGTGTTTATCTGTCACTTCCTTTGTCTGCACAGGGTAGGAGAAGCAAAGGTTGTATCAACCAACAGCATCAGAGCAAGTTACCCAGTGCTTTGCCTCAAAAGCTATATCATCTACCCAAGCATGCAATTTGCTTCCTATGAAGAGCAACTCCAAGTCATCCTTTCCTGGGGAAGTGCAGGTAGTGTGTGATGAGCTGTCCAGAGCCAAACAACAACTTCAAAATGGAGGGTGGTAGGGAGAAAACCCACTGTGCACAAGGTACAGCACTCTACTTACTTCTCATGAAGAATCTCACAAAGCTTTTCCTTTAGGGTCACCTTACTGCATGTGTCTGCACAGGAGGGGACAGTCTCTGCACACAGGCTATCAGAATGCATATGATGATGTGTAGAACTCATAGGAAAGCTTGATTAAGGTGCTCTGTGATGCACACAAGCCTTGAACTAGCAATCCATCTCCTTTGGGGTTCCTCATGTTGTACGAGGCTATGACACAGCTTCCAGATGCTGCTGCAGTTGCAGACGTCTAGTTTTCTCTGTAGGAAGCTGCCTCTCAGGTTACAGGGGAAAATAAGGCCAAAAACCCCACAGAAATAATTCTGAGAAATTCTTGGCGTCTTATTGCTTATACAGAGTAGCATCTGTCCAGCCCATTAGCTCCCCATCTGCTTCATTGGCTGAGGAAGGTGATGAAAGCTACCAAACGCCATCATCCTGCTTGGGGCATTCTGCTTCTGAAAGCTATGGCTGCCTGCTGATCCTGAGTCCTGGCTCGCATAGAGATATCTTTATGTTTCACTGGATATACAGAGGTATTTTCTTAGAGCCTTTGCTCTCAGTAATTTTGCAGTATTTTGGGG